>JAQJVL010002411.1:0-100051 GCA_035578905.1 Stictocephala bisonia | reverse complement strand
TATGATGTCAACCGTAGAATGGTACAGGGCTTTCTCATCAATGGGCAAAGGCCATAGAGGGCTGGAACAGTTTAGTATGAACTTGAACATGAAACCTATGATAAATAAGGCATACACGCAGCATATAACTAAGTTAAATGATATTTATATGGAAGCCGCTGAGAATACACTCAAAAAGGCACATTCTGAAGTCGTAAAAAGCGTATTCTCTCATTGAAAACATACCATTAGATCAAGATATAAAAGGTCAATTGACATAAACAGTTAGCTATGATGGAAGCCTGGCAAAAGAGAGGATTTACCTCTAAAAATGGCATGGGGTGTTGTGTTGAGGTCATAACTGGGCTTGTCATAGATTTTGAGGTCTTGTCTAAACATTGCAGGATTTGTGAAAGAAATAAAATCAAATTTGGCAAGGATTTTGCTGCTTTCACCAAGTGGTTCAGAACACCATAAAAATGCATGCCAAAAAAACTATGATGGGTCCTCCGGCAACATGGAAGTAGTTGCGGCAGAACGAATTTGGCAAAGGTCACAACGGTATGGCTTTCGCTATACAACACTTGTTGCTGACGGAGATCTCAAAAACCTACTCACTTTATGTGCAGTGAAACCTTACGGAGATGTTCAAATAGATAAAGTTGAATGTACAAACCATGTGGCAAAAAAGTTAGTCACAGGTTTTACGAAATTGTTGCTGAACATACAGGTATAGGAGACCTCTCGGAGGTAGAAAGCACGGGAAGTCTAAAAGCAACAACGATTGATTAAACTTACAACCTACTATGGAAATGCCATAAGAAGCAACTTAGGGAATGTGGAAGCATGAAGAATGCACTTATATAATTTTTGGAACTCTTACCCACTGCAATTTAACTGATCAGAAACCCAATCACAAAAAGTGTCCTACGGCGAAACCTCTTGGTGCTTCTATAACCGAGCCCTGGCATAAAAATGAATACACCTGGATCTCATCAACAAATGATTAAAACTCCAATAAACAGATAAAGTGTTTGGAAAAATCATGCCACTGTACCAAATACTGGCTTCAGATGCTTTACTGAAGAGATGTGTGTCCAGGAAAGACGCAAAACGTAAATGAGGCCCTCCACGGTGTTTATTTGGACAAAAAACCCTAAGACCTACGTTTTCATCAAAAAGAAAACTTGAATTTGGTTTATGTAAGGCCATTTGTCAGTATAATACTGGTTATACTAGTACAGTTTGTGACTTTCAAACAAGAGCGGGCATTAGTTCAGGCATAGGCCTAAATTCCGGCTAAAATTGCAAGGAGGTTTGATCGCACACGGTTACGCACAGCTAAAATGAGGAAAGAAAAACAATTTTACTGAATACAGAAGGAAGCTCAGACAAGCAATAATTGCTGAAGAGGAAAGAAACATTGCTGAAGAGGGTCTTACTTATGGTGCAGGAGAATCATCATTTCAATCATCATTGTAGGTCTCAATATGAATTTTAAAAGTATTTGTTATGAAAATTACTTATACAAAAAATTATGATAACTTAATTACTATAACCAACGAATACACATATCTGTAAGGTTATGCAAAGCTGACCTTTTCAATTTGCATTTTCTTTTGCTAGTTAACAGATTTAGTTTGTAGATTAATTTATAAAACAAGAGTTTAGTTTTATAATTTGTTCCAAATTGTTTTCATTGGAACATTGATCTAAAAATAGCTCACACCCCTCCTGATATGTGGATTACGTGTCATAATATTTTTCGTTGATTTGAGTTAAATCTAAGAAATTCACAGTTTTGCACAAAACCAGCGAAAAATGTTTGTAAGATAGTATATTTTATTTACATTTTTTTAACTTTCAAGTATGATGGAAGAAATATATAAATTTTAAAACTGTTAGAAAAAAAACAAAAAATATTTTAACCAATCTAAAGTTATCACTAACGTAAGTAATGGTTCGTCGTTTTTATGGCTGTTACGTTGAAGTCTAGGTGTGATAGAACTTCCACGTGGACGTGGAACAGGCTCGAATCCGAAAACACGCGTTCGGAAAAACACGGAAACGTCTCTTTTTATATTGAAAAACCGGTTTTGTTGATTCAGTCAGCATGGAAATTTGTATACTTATTCCGTAGTGTGTTGCCATTAAATAGAAATCCATCCACGTCACATAACCAAGACGGACCGCTTCGACACGACTGCGTTCTATCTGTCTCCACCAAACTAGCTTTTTGTCTCTTATTTCTGTGCCTGTCCACCGATGACCTTAAAGATTCGCTGTCCAAATGCAAACCAGTAGTTGTTACGGCTTTTATGAGCGGAGGGCTTTTTTCTCATTTTGATACCCCGTGGCGCAACGTGTTCAACGATAGTAACATGTGCTTTACGATTATGTCGTCGAAAGTCTTGTAGTTTAGAAATATTGACGGCCCATTCTCTTCAGTAGTGACTGAGAAATTAACGGTCTATGCACAATCAACAAATGTGGTAGTTCAGTAAGCAAGACTGCAAGTCCTCTCATTCCACTTGTACGCCAATAGTTCGCATCCATGTGCGCGCGTAACCAACGATGTATGTTGCAAGTAAACGCTGATGATTTGTTCGCCACGATGTTTTTGTCCGTGTCCAATCCCCCCTAAAGCAACCGAATCTTTCATATAATTTATAAGCGCTATACCGGAAAACAGGTCTATTTAAAAATAAGCACGATGGTCAGCCTATGTGCACTGAAACGCTTGTATGATACCAGTTTACGAATTCCCAAATACTGTTTACGACCATTGATTCTAGATCACTATTGATATGCACTATTGATGCACTATTGATTGTGCTATTGATATGCACATCCTCCAATGTGACAAGCCATACTCAGTTTTGTTTGAGGCACCCTTCTCAACTTGGTTGTTGTTCTGGATGATTTAAGTACACCATGGTGAAAAAGATATTAATGAGATTGAACTGTTAGAGCGACTTTCTCACAAAGACTCATGTGACCTGAGCTTACGTAGTTTGACATAAATGCTATTTATTTATTTATTTATTCCATTCCAACGGTCAAAGACCAAATTACAAACGTGTTCCATAATACATATGAAATAACACTTACTTATAATTATAGGACCAAGCCAAACATGCAAGTGGACTTTTAATATTAGGCATGATAATTAAACATAAGTGAAAATGTGTAACTAATGATAAGTAGTACTAATAGTGATGAATATAAATTAAGAATGTATACATAAATACAGTAAAATAAGATGCGGCTTCTATGAAGAGATGCAAATATGCACAAGCTATACAATAAATAACAGTGAAAATAAACTATCTATAATAATAAAAAATTCCAAAAACTTATATAATAAAACAGTGAAAATAAACTATCTATGATAATAACAATTCCAAAAACTTATATAACAAATAACAGTGAAAATAAACTATCTATAATAATAATAATTCCAAAAACTTATATAATAAATAACAGTGAAAATAAACTATATATAATAATAAAAATTCCAAAAACTTATATAATAAAACAGTGAAAATAAACTATCTATGATAATAACAATTCCAAAAACTTATATAATAATAACAGTGAAAATAAACTATCTATAATAATAACAATTCCAAAAACTTATATAATAAATAACAGTGAAAATAAACTATCTATAATAATAAAAATTCCAAAACTTATATAATAAAACAGTGAAAATAATCTATCTATGATAATAACAATTCCAAAAACTTATAACAATTCCAAAAACTTTAATGATTACAGTGTAAAAGCTATGTATAATAAATAATAACTATGCCACAAACCATAGATGAATAACAAGTGTATAGCTATAAAGGCAGGGGGGGGGACAGCGAGCACGCGTCTTCTAATAAATGTTGGACTGTCATTGAAAATATCGAACGTGTCACAGAAACTATTCCCGAGCCTCATCATTCTGGCGAGTGGACCATGGAATTCATAGGAGCGTTGGTAGTGGTACTACATAAGCAGTTTTAAATTCTGGTTGGTTTTGAAACCGATTTTTAAGTAAAGAGAATCTTCATTTAGCTGCAACAACAGCATCACCTAGAGGGGGGTTATTAGACCTGAAAGGTAACCTAACACAATATCTACCAGTAGAGTACCTATCATGGGAAGCATCCACCACTTGTGAAGAAGATACATCGTCTTGCGAACCCGCAAGATCGGCAGTACAATTTAACATTACGGTCAAGCGCGTCTCGTACAGTTTCAACTCCTGACGCCTCCTCGTGAGCAATCTGAAACTGAAAATAACCGTACTTGCATCTATTAAAATGGTAGTTCAAGATATCGTATTTTATTACACGAGGCAATGGTAATGTTGATACCCAAGCAATGGTAATGCTGTATATATGGTAAAATTCACCCGTTATCCCCAACTCCTGGCGTCCTATTGGTCGAAAAGTGTGGAGGGGGTAGAAAGTGTGACGTTTCACCAGGAACGACCAATGAGAAATCAACTCATAACTAAGATTTTGTAAATTCAATCACAGCTCTTGTGTTATTTAGTGCAAGCTAGCGAGATCTTCAGGTGTTCGTAGTACGTGCATTCTTCTGTCAGTCTCATATGTTACAGTCTGGGCAGGCTTGCCAGCACGATGATGTTCTGGTGGCGTGATTGTTCAGTAAAACCGTGATTTTCGACATACCTTTCACATAAATACGCCGTCCACTACGGAAGAGTAAAAGTCTCGTCAGACAGTTGAGGGACGTCAATAACTCCGACGTCCCACACTAGTCCGTTAATCTGTTTTTTTACGTAGTGGTTCTCCTTGGTGTTTGGGATGGCATCGAGTGGAGATTGCACAGTTATCCATTCCGTTGGGCCATCGGAACATTCAGAACAAAACTCCTTTATCAAATATTCACCAGTGATGGTGACTAAACATTGAACGTTGACGTGTATTACATCCAACCCTTTCGCTCCTTACGACCGACCTATCAAGCGGTCCCTTTTTATTCAGTGAATACGCCACTCTGTAAATAGGTCAAACAATACGTGGAGTTGTCACGAAAAGTTATTGGCAGTTGATATTATTCCATGAACCTAACCTCAAATATATGTTGTGACCATCCCTTCTGGGCTCTGACCCGCAACTGATAGGTTTCCCCCTCTATTCCATAGCCTAGTGAAACTCCTAGTGAAACGTCATAATGTCTACCCCTTCCACACTTTTCGACCAATAGGACGTCGGGATTTAGGGATAACAGGTGAATTTTACCATATATATATATATATATATATATATATATATATATATATATATATATATATATATATATGGCAAAACATTGAAACATAAAGATGAATTTACTAGTTCGCTGGTTGTACAACTATATTTTGCAAGAAACTGTCAGAAAGTGTTACCGGACCCGTCAGACAGCGCGTCTACTTTTTCCTGGGCTTGGTGCAGTTATTCACGAGTTCTTATATAATGTTCGAGGCGAGAACTTAACAAATCGGAGTAGAAATATTAGTTCGCTCGCTGTACAATTGAAATGTATCCAAGGAAGCTATACGACATTTGTTCGAACCTCGTATTGGACGTGTATCAATTGTCGTTATCAACATTACCATTGCCTCGTGTAATAAAATACGATATCTTGAACTACCATTTTGATAGATCTAAGTATGGTTATTTTGAGTTTCAGTGTACGTCACAAGAAGTTGAAACTTTAAAAGACGCGCTTGACTATAATGTCAAATTGTACTGCCGATCTTGCGGGTTTGCAAGACGATGTATCTTCTTCACAAGTGGTGGATGCTTCATGTCACTCGAGAATGCAGTGAAATTCTATAGCAAAGCATCATCTCGTTTCTGGTCAACAAAACACTCTTACGATGAACTGAAACATAGTTTCTGCAGTGATTGTAACGTGCAACTGACTAGTTTGAAAGACTCGCGTGGATGTTCTTGCTTTTTTAAAAGGTATTTCCCGATAAACTGAATATAATATAAGTTATTGTTTGTTACTTCATTTAACCCCTCTCCTCTACCTATGGATAATCCAAAAATACGTATACAACAACCCACACCTTTTTGCCATTTCTGTGAGCAGTACTATGATTCCGATCAGTGGTCGGAGATACAATACCATAAAGTGTGTGGTAATGGGTTCGCTCAAAAGCTTGAGTACATACCGTTAAAACGGTGGCGCTTCGGCTTGCCCGACAGGTGTAAGTTGTTGTGGAAAGCGTTTGATAGAACGAACAGTTCCTAAACGGTCCTAACAAATCTATTTTAAATAATGCACACTCTTTCTCCACAGATCCCTGTTAATTTAAGCTACCACAAGACCATGAAAACAAGCAAGAAAGTTAAGCACATGCTACCAAACTGTGGCTAGTAAACAAACCACTCAATATATTTTAAGCTAGTTATAAGAATAAAAATAGCAAACATAGCAGTTAGTACAGCTTAAAAAACATTGCAAAACTAACAAGACTATTTTAAACAACAAACACTCTTCTTACTACAGATCCCTGTTAATTTAAGCTATTACTAAACAAAACTTAAAGCATAGACACCAGCAAGAAAGACAAGCGCATGCTGCGGCCAGTATACATACTGCTTAATATAAGCTAGTTATAAGTTATAAAAATAGCTCAAACATAGCTAGTACAGCTTAAAATATTGCTACAAAGTCGAGTGCCTGCCTAGGTACCACATGACAGACGATAGTCACTGAGGACAACAATATTCCCTAAAGCAAATGCCGAAAGGGACCATCGCAGCAACGGGGAAAAAACTGCATAAGCATAAGGATCTAAAACAACAGTCGGATACCTCACAATGGCCCTTTTGACACCACAGCAGGACACCATGACAACAATGCAACCACAGCCGAAACAATAATTCTAAATCACAGCCTCCGGTGGCATGCTATAGTCTGGACCCTCACAACCTGCACATCAAAATAGCAACAACATCTAAAGCTAACACTTACTTTCTGGCGAGAGTAGGTGAGAGACCAGTAAATGTATATTTACATCATAACCCACCCGCCCTCCCATACAGGTGCTGTAGTACCAACCCACCCGCCCTCCCATACACGTGCTTTGGTACTGACTCACCCACCCATCCACACACGTGCTGTATTACTGATACAGTGAGTAGGAGGATAATGTGCTAACCACATGGGCTACTCCCGGTATTTATACGATTCGCCAAGGATGTTCCGGGAAAGGACGTTCTGTACAGAGTGGGTGACAATTTTACAAGTCCTAAGATGGCCGACGCCCCTTCCAAATCATATAGTGGGCCCAGGCAGCCATCAGAATCACAGTCTCCCAGCACCATGGCTCCTCCTCCTCCTCAGTACTTGCTATGTTCCACCTGCCAGGAAGCTTTTTTCCTGACGGAAGAGGCCAGGGCTAGACATGGGCTATTGTGCGCTGCCATCCAGATGTTGTCAGCTGCCCAGCTTGGACGATCAGCTGTCCATCATCCTCAGCCGGCGGAAGCACCGCCTCATCACTCAGCTGTCTATCGTCCTGCATCCCAGCTGGCTCATCACTCATCTGCTGTCCATCATCTTCAGCTGGCTCATTACTCATCTGCTGTCCATCAACCTGCGTCCCTCATCAGTTGTCACTTCTGCTGCTGAAAAGCAGCCAGCCCGTAAAAGGACTTCAAACAAAGACCGCACAACCAAAAAGCAGAAGGTGACTGCTTTTCCAAAGGCCACGCCCTCTGCCATTGCTGAACCGGTTGCATCAACCAGTCAACCTCCAATCACCTGGAAGATGAAAAAAGGTCTGTTTAGTGCCAGGGATTACGTTCTTAGCAATCCCAACGGCTACTACAGGGACCTGACAACCTTCTTACATGCCGCCACCCCCCTATTACAGCAATTTCTGCAGGAAGAATCAACGGCTAGAGGTTCATCACTCAAGTACAATCTTGTACTTGAGGCACTCTACGATCACCCTGAGGACTGCAAGACCTCTTCAACTTCAAGACTACCAACAAGACAATTCACTCGGCGGACGGACTTCATGACATGCTGGAAGGAGACTACGAGAAACTGCTACAGGAATCCAGCGAGGCAGAACTCAAAGGAAGCGGATGGTCTCTTGTGGCTCCTACAACACTCACCTTGCATGTAAGTTTATTTACTCATGTAAAACCTCCTGGGCACTATACAGACTTACCAAAAAAGATTAAGAGAAAGAAAGCCACTATTAATGTTCACAATACAGACAACAAGTGCTTTCTCTACTGTTTGCTTGCCAAAAAATTCCCCCAGAACTTAGATAACGATAGAGTTAAATTAGACGAAAACTCGTTTGCCGACATACAAAACCACTATAACCTTGACGGAATACACTTTCCTTTGCCACCTTCAAAACTGAAAATGTTCGAAAGCCGCAATCCAGGATGTTCTGTGAATGTCTTTGAGAAAGTGTCAGATTCCCTGATAGCTCGCTACAGAATCACTTAACAGGAACTAGACGATCACACTGATCTCCTGTGGATCAAAGACGATCACAATTCCCACTACGTGCTTATCACGGATTTCCCCAAACTAGTCAGACCACAAATTGCAAAGGGGCCCAACAAGATCGAAATTTGCAAGCGCTGTTTTACATTCAAAGAGACACGTAAGTGTCGACCTGACAGCAAAACCTGGTTGGCAGAGCACATGATGTTTTGCGGCAAACATCGTCCTTGCAATGTGATTTTGAATAAAGAAGCTGACAACCTGTTAGCGTTTGTAAATTACGAAACACAGGTCCCTGTTCCAATTATCGTGACAGCTGATTTTGAAACCATCCTGCGTCCAACTGTAAGCACCGACCGCTCCTACCAAACACACGAGCCCAAAAGGTTTTGCACGCTTGTCAAGTCCACCTTGCCTGCCGCATTGTTGTTCCACATCCGCACTGTTCCACATCTACAGCGTTCGGAAAACGCTAGCCGAGACTTCCTAATACACATGAGAGACTTGGCTCAGCGTGTGGAAACACTGTACACCCACCATGTACCAGTAGGACAGCTGACAGACGAGGAGACTGAACGCCACAGGACGACAACAAACTGTGACCTTTGTGAAAGTTTTTTCAACGAAACCACCGAAGAGTACGGGGACAAAACACTTGACCACTGTCACATCACGGGCTCCTACAGACACACACTATGCAACCGATGTAACCTGCGATGTCAGTTACCAAACTGCATACCTGTTTATTTTCACAACTTCAGTTCATATGACCAAGCGTTTGTCATTAAAAACTTAAGCTGCCTAAAAGGCTGTGAAAGAAAGTTTCTGCCCTCGAACAGTGAAAAATATATTTCAGTGTCTGTCCGTGTCGGCGGAATTTGGTTAAGATTTCTGGACTCGTACCGGTTAATGGCTGAAAGCCTAGCCAACCTGGTATCCGGTCTAACCGAGGTGGAGCTGGTGGAAAGCGCCAAAATGGTGCCGACCGACCTCACCCACCTTATCAAACACAAAGGCGTGTATCCTTATGACTACGTCACATCGCCGGCAGTGTTTGATGAACCTCAGCTTCCCGCCCGTGGGAATTTTTACAACAGACTCAACGATGAACACATAAGTGATTCTGATTACAAAAAGGCGTTAGAAGGGTGGAATAGCCTACAGATGACAAACTTTGGTGACTATCACGACTTTTATCTTAGACTCGACGTATGTCTACTGATGAGAAGCTGATAACAGACTCTGACCAGATGCAGATGATCGAGTCTGCCATTAGAGGAGGCTTGGTTCAGTGCAATCTGAGATATGCCAAAGCCAATTATTCTTTGTTGGAGCAGCAGAGTGATTACAGTCCCAATGAGCAGTCCAGCTACCTACTGTACCTTGACTGTGTGAACCTCTATGGCCATTCCCTTGGACAGTACCTACCATACGGAGACTTAAAGTGGACAGAGTCGGTTTCCGACTGGTCCTCCTTGCCTGTAGACTCACCGTATGGACTTATAATGGACAGTGACGTGGTGGTACAAGTTAAAAGATCTGCCTTTGATGCCAGAAATGATGACTCCACAAGGTGGGAAAAGTAAAAATCTGTTGGCCACACTTTACGACAAAAAGCGGTATGTTGATCACTATACAGTGTTTCAACAGGCCGTAAAGCTTGGTCTAAAAGTGACTAAAGTTCATCGTGCACTACGCTTTTCACAATCCCCGTGGATGAAAAGATTTATTGAATTCAATGCTGTCCAAAGGGCGGCGGCGAGTAGTTCGTTCTCAAAAGCGTTATACAAGCTGATGAACAATGCTTGCTACGGGAAGATAATGGAAAATGTTCGCAACAGAGTGGACATCCGAATTGTCACTACAGACAAGCAGTTTCAAAAGCTTGTACGCCAGACCCGCTTTGTAGAACGTAAGATAATATCTGAGAGTGTTGTGGCTGTACAAATGAGGAGAACAAACGTGAAAATGAACAAACCCATTTACGTGGGTATGACAGTTTTAGACCTATCCAAAGTACATATGTACAACTTCCATTATTCTGTAATGCAGGAACACTTTAAAGCTCCTGACAGTGAGCTAGAGTTGGCCTATATGGACACGGATGGTCTACTCTATCATTTGACCAAGCTACAGGACCTGTTCCTTGAATTGCAGGGAAAGTATAATGAGGTTAAGTTAAATATCACTTATAGTCAGTTTATGTTATCTTATTTTGGACTTCAGAGAAAATCTATGTTGCTTGGTCAGTTTGTTTCTCTCATAAAGCCTAAGAAGTTTGATGATGTATTTTCTCCAAAATACACCGAAGAGGCAGGGTAAGAGTTGTTTGTAGGTGAGCTTATATGTTTGTCAGTTTATTTTCTTGTGCCCTTCATAGTAATGGTTATTGTTTATGAGCAGTTCAAGAGGTATTTTTTGAAGTGGTACTGGCAGAGAGAATTTTATGAAAATGTAGAAGTAACACCTGATGACTTAGTCCAAATGGAGAGGGTGAGAAAGGTAAAAGGACTTTTCCGACAGAAATGTTTTGTGGATTATATCTGCATGGTGGTTTTTTTGGTGGTTTCTGTATACTTTTTGAGGTATGAAGTTCAGCGCATTATCGAGGAAGTGAATAGTGTTGACATTACGGGAAGAATGATATCTGTGACTGATTTAGTTGATCTCAATATGGATTGTACTCATACCCTCCTTATAACAGTTGTATTGTTGGTCGTCTTTTCTGATTGTTTAATAACATTAACACCTTTTTCTAGAAGTTCAGTGGTTGTTGAGGAAGTTGTCATATTCTTTATTGCTATGTATCTTTGGATTGAGAGAGTAAATTTGGTCACCGATCTGGTTTTGCATATCCTTGTCAGGCAGACACATGAAATGGATGTTGGCTATGCTTTATTGTTGTTTATTGGCATCAACATTCTTGTCCTGGGAGTTCGATTGAAAACAAGGTATACAAACGTTTGGCTTCATCTTTTTGAGTTTGTGTCCTACATTTTTGTTGTAGTCATGATGAGATGTATACCTTTCTTTGATTATGTTGGAGGACTTAATCATTTTCTTAAAAGCACTGGACTGGTGGAATATGAGCCTTACAGTTTGTTCTTCGTGGTTGTCTTGTACCAGCTTATTGTTCAGATTGAGATAAGTGGGAGTTTGTTTGATAATTTGGATGTGGTCAGTATCAATGAAAAGAAGTTTCTTCAGAGTAACAGTATTGTCAGTGAGCTGTTGATTGTAATGAGCCGAGCAGTTATGAAACAGTTTGAGTGAGATTTTTCATTTCACAGAGTTTGAACTTTTACAGGACTGTAACTATTGAGAATGTATCTTCTGGTGTATCAGTGGCCACTGTAATCATGGCAGTAGCCGTAGTAGCTGTCATTGTGGTGTATAAGATCTCTGAGTATGTTATACTATATAGCTTTTACGCGGATCTTGATCTTTCAGAGTACAGAGTTTAGGTTTGTGATAGTGATAAAATGTATATGGCCATTCAAAGTAAAGAAAGAGATTCGTCTCTTGAAGAACAAGTGAATAAAATCGGCTTGAAAAAAGTTAAGATGGAATCATTAAATCCTGCTAAAATGTCTAAATATTCACTCGATTTTATGGACAAATTAGTTAAGAAGAGGAGAGATAGCTTTAGTTTGTTCAATTTTTGGTTCTTTTATGGTGCACATGGTAAGTGTTCCACTTATCAGGAATTGTATGATGATATTGAAAAGAAGAGTTAGGAAGTTTCTAATTCAAAGAATAAGAAGGGTATTGTAAATCATCTGAAAGAAATGACTATAGTGTATTTCGTCAAAGATATTGGATAAGAGAAAGAATTTTAAAGAAAAGGTGATTGATGGAACTAATTCAATGAAGGTTTAATTTTTAGATCAAGATTATTTGGAATGGAAAGTAGTATAGTAGAAGAAATTTCTGACACCAAAATGAAACTTGATTATAATTTATTTTGGCACACATTTCTTCCTGTTAGGAGTAATACAACCTAGGATGAAATTTTTTATCATGAGAGTGTATACAATACCACTATACAAAAAAGGAGATAAGCAGGAATGTACAAACTATAAAGGAATATCACTACTTAATTGTACATATAAAATACTGTCAAAGCTAATATTAAAAAGACTAAAAAGATACGGAGAAGAAATAATAGGAGAACAACAAGCAGGCTTTATGAAAGACAGATCAACTACTGACCAAATATTTATTATAAAAGATCTGGCCTCAAAATACTGGGAATATAACAAAAATCTATATATATTATTCATTGTCTTTAGAAAGGCTTATGATAGCATTGTGAGATCAAAATTGTGGACATATCTTAGACAAAAAAAATCCCAGAAAAGATAATTAGACTAACAAAAATGTGTGTTGAAGGCTCAAGAGGGAAAGTAAGAATATAAAGAGAATTTACAGACACTTTTGACGTTAAAACAGGGGTAAGACAAGGAGCTGCGTTGTCACTACTGTTGTTCAACCTCACTCTTAAAGAAACACTGAAAGTGACAAAATCGGTACAAATAGGCGCAAAAATTGAAGGTATAATCAATATTTTAGCATTTGCTGATGATGTGGCATTAGTAGCTGATAATAAAAATGAACTAAAAACGCTAGCATGTGTCCTGTTAAAAGAAGCCAACAAAGTAGGTCTTCAAGTTAATAAAGAAAAGACTAAATATATAAAGATAGAGAGACAGGCAGAGCCAATTAACTCAACACTGGACGTAATGGATTACAGATTTTTAGCCACTGAAGAGTTCAAATATCTAGGAGTTACATTGACTAGCCAAAATAAAATGGAAGAGGAAATACAAGTCAGAATTAATGCAGCAAATAGATGCTACTGGAGTCTCCTGAAACAATTCCAAAGTAAACTACTGTCAAGACCCACAAAAATAAGAATGTATATAGCTATTTTACAACCTGTTTTATTATATGGATCTGAGGTGTGGACCCTAACAATTTATAACAAAAAAAGATTGATTACATTTGAAAACAAAATTTTAAGAAGGATATATGGACCTACCTATGAATCAGGAGTGTAGAGAATAAAAAAGAACAGAGAGCTTAGAGAATTGTACAAGAGACCTGATATTGTGGCGGTGGTTAGAAGCAGAAGAATAAGATGGCTTGGTCATGTGAGGAGAAGGGAAGAAGAAAAAATGTTAAGAAGGGTATGGATGGGGAAACCAGCAGGAAGGCGACCTCTAGGACGACCAAGAATAAGATGGGATGACCAAGTGGAACAGGATGTGAGAAGTCTTGGTGGAGACATTGAAATGGCAGAGGATAGAGGATTGTGGAGGCAACTTGTTGGCGAGGCCAAAAATCAACTTGGATTTGAGTGGCCACAGGAGTGAGAGAGTAAGTAAACATTTTACAAGCTCACGTAAACGTACTTCTAACCAAAGTAACTGATCGACCAAATCTGTTTTGCTAACATAAAATTGTTCTACATAACCTGTACTTAGTAATCTATCACCATCTTCGGCCCGTAACTTCACCTCCTCCTCCTCCTCCTTTGGCCGCTTTGTTCTAAGTGAGTGACCAAATTTGTCTATTAATGCTCGCATGAAAGTGACAATGGTCAGTGAAAGACAGTTATTTTATAGTTTGATCTTGTTTGAGAATCTCCTCTTCAAGCACTCTTAGTACATTTAGTTTTAAATTCTCGTTTCCAATCGCGTCTGTAATAGTCTTGACAAGTGTACGTAAACGCTGTTCTAACTGCACAAGTTTATCTGATAGTTTGCTACGACTTACGTACAGTTTTTCCAAGTAATCTCTGTCCACCGTCTGAGTACTCACTGTACGTACTCCACTTGGCTTAACACCCTCCTCCTCCTCCCCCTCCTCCTCCTCCTCGTAAATAATGGACATTGAATGTCCAAATTTGTCGATCAGATAATGTTGTTTCATTGCAAGATATAGACTGAACATATTACTAGCCTACATTGCATTATATCCAACTGCGGCTATTCATACCAAGCCACTTAACGTACATTTTTTTTCCTTTTCTTCTGAGAATTTTTTCCACTAAATATGTGTCTGGATAGTTTGTTTTCTGCAATTCTGCCTCGTAAAAAGCTCTTTTAATATCATCACCTTTTAAGTCGCGCAAATAGTAGACTGGAGGATTTGAAGGTTTCACTCGATAAATGATAAAGAGTTCTGTACTACAAGATGGCGTGTATCCCTTATGAAACCGTGTCTTGTACTTTGATACTCTTACAGTATCATTGATTTTAAACTTCATTTTATTTAGTTGGGGAGCAGATCGAGGGTTTAGTTTATTTTTCAAGAGTTTTTCATGTTTTACTGTCACGTCTTTAGGTCGCATTCCAGTATACCTGTGAACCCTCGCGTTATATAGTTTCAAGAGTTGTGGCAGTAGTGCTAGCCACTTGTAATTTCCCTGTAAGCTAAACTCCTTCCAAAGCCGTGACTTTAAGGTTCTGTTAAAACGTTCCACTACAGATGCCTTCAAGTGTTTAAACGTGCTATATAGATTTATACTATGATCGTTCATCAAGTTGCGAAACTCTTTGTTGTAAAACTCTGTACCATTGTCACATTGTAAATTGGCCGGCACCCGAGGATGACTTTGTTTCAAAACTGTATGCATAGCAGCTGTTACGCTGCTTCCTTTTTTATCACGGACTGGTACTGCCCAAGCGTACTTAGACAATACATCAATCACAGTCAATATGTATTTGTTACCTTTGTTAAAGCGTGCATAAAGATCCATTTTACATAAGTCCGCCTGCCACAAATCATCAATACCCTTGACGTAAACTTTGCGTCTGGTAAAATGTTTTCTGGCCGGCTTGTGCATCTCGTTGATAATGCCTCTTCGAGCAACTTCCATTTTCTGACACTTTAAGTTATTCAATTATTCTATTTAAACGCAACAAGTTTACAATATGTTCAATTTCCTCATTATGAGCGGTGTGGCCGGCTTTTTGTGACATTATAAGTAGTCTAAGTCTGTTTACTAGTTTGTTAACATTAAACTGTGCAATACCTTTACCAAGTGAACCTTTTGCTACCACTTCATTCTCCCCCTCCTCCTTCTCCTCCTCCTTCTCCTCCTCCTGTACTTTTTCCTGTCTTTTGACGCGTAGGAAATAGGACAGAGATTACAAACAGGTACTTTTTCCTTTATTGCGGTTTACTGGCTTTTCGGCAGAATACATTTGCCGATGCGCGTTTGTTAGCATTAGGATTTCTTTGTATGCGTTCAAATCATCTACGTCAAGTAGATCTTTGTTTGGCTTTTGTTTAAACAACAGTTCCAACAAGCCGATTGTAGCTTTGTACTTGCGGTTTCACACAATGACTTGTAACTTTTCAAAAGCAATCTTGGAATTGTCAATTACAGTTCCTCCCCTACCATCTGTTCTTACACCGTACGTACTATTGAGCTGGATACGTTCTTTTGGATCAGATAATTTGTTCAAGTATGCCCGTACAATAGGTATTATACACTCATCCGTCTTCGTCGATGTATCCATAATTTTCTTTAAGTCTTCATTTTCCCCATCTATTGCTTCTTCTTTACCAATATATTTCTTTGCTTGTTTTTTATCTCCTTTTTTACACTAAACGGTGGTGGTGGGACGTTTTGTAATGCTTCCTGTACAGTTTTCTGTAGCGGCAGTACAATCGGCTTGGCCTTTTCTTTAAAATACCGTGTCATATCATCGGTACTGCACATTAGATCTTTATATTTCTTTTGTATCGCACTAGTCATTTTGATAAGTTCCTCCTTTTCGGAGGAATTTTTTCGCTCTCAATTCTTCAACACGTCTGTTCATTGTGCTAAAGTGGGCCAAGCATGCGCTTTTAAGTCCTTTATATATCACTAATGAACGTGTCTAAATCGCATCTGTAGCGATAATTATTCTTTTCACAGTCTTTGTTGATGGTGGCAAATCCGTAGGGTGAATTGCGTTCCCAGCACTCTTTGCATAGTTCTTTAAACTGATCTAACGTCATGTCACCATTTACATGGTCGCTGTACATATGTTTCAAGTTCAGTTCATCCTGTTTGAACTGCATAATAAGGTTTACATTGTCTCGCAATAAATATTTGGGTAGGCGTGCGTACGTTTGAGTAAGGTAAAAAGAATCCGTGTTGATATGTCGACCCATGCTAAAGAAGCGTTTCATTTGCTCTTGACTCCCATCGCTAATTACAT
Organism: Stictocephala bisonia; assembly: GCA_035578905.1. Taxonomy (NCBI): domain Eukaryota; kingdom Metazoa; phylum Arthropoda; class Insecta; order Hemiptera; family Membracidae; genus Stictocephala; species Stictocephala bisonia. The sequence goes on along the minus strand of JAQJVL010002411.1, from coordinate 83,372 downwards.
CATCAAATATTATTACAGAATCTGGGCGCGAAGTGTCAAGCACATCTTTACTATCGCTATATGTAAAGTAACCAATTTCCGATATTAGTTTGAACATTTGTGCCAACAGTTGATATTTTGGCTGTTGTAATGATTTACTATACACGTACAGGTTGGCAAACTTAAGGCCCAAAGGGTCGACAACCAGTCTGTACATTAATTTAGTCTTGCCAGAGTTAGATAGACCACATATGATACAACGAATGTTTGCTGGCAACAGTGATCCATGTTTGGACAAAGTGGACTGCTTCTTTTTTAGTAAAGCGTCCAGCTCATCAGTGTTTATGGCGAATGTAGTACTTTGCTTTTTGAATTTCATCGTTACACTGATTTGCAAAGACTGATGCAACTCCTATATAAAGAGCTAGTCTTGTAGAAGTTGTTTCATTATGAGAAGATCACGCTACGGAGGCAGAGGACTAATTAATAGCGTAATCAACAGGCTTCCTTTTGAACTGGGCGGTTATAAATTTTTCGATCCAGGAACTAGGCTCCAGGAGCGTTTAGCAAAAGGTGACATGGTATTAACCCGCAAGACGAGGTGTGCAAAGAACACGATATCGCTTACAGCCGACACGAATACTTGGAGTCACGAAACAAGGCAGATCGCGTATTGGCAGATAAGGCTTGGAAGCGTTACAAGACGGGAGACGTACCGTTTGGGGAAAAGACAGCAGCTTGATTTGTAACAAACGCAATGAAGGCGAAAACAGCGATGGGTAGTGGTATAAAGGGAAGGAGAAGAAGGCAGAGGACAGGCTTGACTTTTGGGAAGATAGTCAGCCATGCCAGAGTGGCCATACGTGGTTCTGGAATTAGGAAAAAAATTACCAACAGTAATGACTTAAAACGTACAGCGCAGATAGTCTTACACGCTATTGCGTGGCTGAAGAAGAAACATCGTAGTGGCAACAACTTTAGGAGAATGAAAAAAGAACGTGTCTTGGCGTTACCAAAAAGTGGAGGGGTTCTACCTTTACTGCCAATATTTGCTGGCCTAAGTGCTATTGGCAGTTTGGCTGGTGGTGCGGCTGGAGTGGCCAAGACTATTTCTGAAATTAAAGATGCTTCAAGAAGGCTGGCCGAGCATCAACGCCACAATGAGACTATGGAAGCGATTGCTTTACGACGTGGTAAAGGACTCTACTTACAACCATACCGAAAGGGTCTTGGTCTCTACATGACACCCTACTCATCATATGAAAAAACTATAAAAGCTGTTGCCCAACCGTGCGTTGTACGACAAGGATTTGACGTTCTACGCTCAGCTCTTTGCAATTCCTAAGTTTAGAGGAATTTTTATGCGGGGTGCTTTGCCATTACGACCTTGGAAAAATTAGTCTACCATTGTGATTCTCGACAGCAGCAGTGGTGCTGGCACCCACTAGGTCTGTTTCAAGAAAAAGGGCAATCGAGTTGATTACTTTGATAGTTACGGAGATCTACAGCCTCCAGTAGAAGTGCAACGCTACCAAAAGGGCAACTTCATATCTTACAATCGTACTGACTACCAGTCTGTACACACAGAGAGCACTATTTGTGGACACCTATGTTTAGCATTTTTACTGACCTAATAAATTGCTTATTAACCTATGTTTGCGAGTGTTTTACTCAGTCATGTCTCTGACGCTTACTTTCAGCGGAACAAAATCGGAGCTTGGGTCGGAATTTTTTCCATCCATACATTTGACTGATGACGACGACGTTTGGGAAGTGGGTCTATTTAGTCTTGAAGTTTACAACTCGATACCTAATGTGGACAATACAAACAATCTACTTCACTATGGTGACAACAAGGTACTTTCTATACCAGAGGGTACGTATAGTGCTGATCAGATTTCTGCCTATATACAGGCTGAACTAAATAAGTTACCCGAAAGACCTGTCGTACGAGTAACCTTGAGCAACAGCACTCTCCAAGCGAGCATCAAGCCTTCGGTTTCAGTAGACTTTACAAAGGAGAACTCAATTGGTGGGATGCTGGGGTCTAAGAAAGAGGTTATTAAACCCGGTCAGGTAGCTACAAGTGGAATGGTAGACATCTTTCGGATCGACACGATTCGTGTTGAATGTAATATTGCTACCAGTTCTTATTTTAATGGAATGCCGGCCCATGATATTTATCAATTCTTTCCCACCGTATCGGCTGGCTATAAATTGGTAGAAACCCCGAGTCCAATCATTTATGTACCTGTCACCGTGCATACTATTAATAACGTCACCCTAGGGATTACCGATCAAGACGGTGAATTGGTGAATTTTCGTGGAGAACGTATTACGATACGACTGCATTTAAGGAAACAGTAATGAGTTTCGTTTATTGGAGTAGGAAGCCGACCTATTTAAAGGCTGCGCACAGATATAAGTTTACTAGTGCCAATCGATCTGTCAAACGACTAACACGTACAAATCGGAGATTTTCGCAATCCCTAGGATATACTATCATTACACAATGAACGATGTGTTGGACATTATGCAGAGTGTGCCATTTGATGATACGATCACGCATATGGAGTGGCATACTCATCTTCTCTACGCTTCAATGACTTTAAACAATAATGAAGAAATACGTATACTAATACAGTAGCAGGATTTGTGTGTAATACCATCTCTCTCTTATCTATATGTTGAGAGTAAGCTACTTTAACCGATGACAACGCTACTGCCACAACAAAGTTTGTCAATAACGCAATAGCTTTTCTCTTTGACAAGATGCGGTATGAATTAAACGGTGTAGAGATTGACAGGGTGAAGAATCCTGGTATTACTACTACACTAAAGGGATATGCGTCACTGAGTGAATTGGAACTGAAGAGTACCGGATGTTGGGCCTCTACGTCTGCTAGTTTGATGAAGATAATGTTGAAAAGAAGGGGAACTTTAGCTTTTGTATACCTCTTAACCGACTTTTTGGTTTTGCCGAGGATTACAAGAAGATTAAGGTAAATGTACGCCATGAGCTGGTATTAATTAGGTCTTCTGGTGACAAGAATGCTGTTATGTGGGCTTAGGACACACCACCTGCCACTGTGGAATCCATTAAAGTTAAGTTGGAGAAGTTAAACTGGCGAATGACTTACGTAACTTTAAGCGATAAGCAGCGTGTACTCTGCATATCTGCATATTGCATATCTGTGGAGTACAGGTCATGAGAATTGTACGAGTATCCAGCGCTGCCAAATACTTCACGGCAAACGTGGGCTGTAAAGACTGCTTCTCAACTGGAAAAACCAAGATATGTGATCGTGGCTTTTCAAACTAACCGAAGAAACGAAATTGAAAAGAATGCTGCTCACTTTGATCATTGTGATTTGACCAATTTAAAATTACATCTTAACTCAATCTCGTATCCGTATGATGATTTAAAATTAAATTTTGGAAACAATCATTACGCAGTTTTGTACGACATGTATACTCGTTTCCAAAAGAGTTATTATGGAACAATTACGCGCCCACTGTTGAGTAAAGAACTGTTTAATCGTGCCTATTGTAGTGATCGATTGCTCTAAACAAAACGAGACCTTGAAATCCGCACCAGTTGATATACGCATTGATTTTGAGACAGCGAACCAGTTTTCTCAAAACACCTGTGCATACTGTCTAATTATTCACGATAAATCATTTACCTACGATCTCTATACAAATCTTGCTCGCAAACTTGTTTAGGGCGTGGCTTAGCGCTATAAATTGGTAGGCTGAGGTTGCGCTACAGTCAGTGCAGCAGCAGCATCATGATCAGGAAGGCAGTCATCGACTTTAGCGCTTTTGCCGCCAAGGATGGTACGTCTATAATCAAAGAGCTCTCCATTATGGACGTTGAAACCATGTGTGTTCAACACTGGATCTTTAGACCACCAAAAGAAAACACTCCTTCAGAATGGAATGACACTGTGCGCCGTAACCGATGGCTCAGTAAGCACTATCACGGGCTGGATTTTGATGCTGGATTCACTGACTACAAGATACTGGGTGAAGCGCTGCAGAGCACTTGTGCTGACATAGAACTACTCTACACGTCGACTCTGGAAAAAGCAAAGGTACTGGGGCGACTGTTTGACAACCGGCGCGTTGTGTTCAGTTTGGAAGAATTGGGATGTCCACGTTTGCCAGAGAAACTAATCCCGACTTAGGACAGTGAAGAAGAAGAAGAAGAAGACCCTCCGTGTCTTTGGCATAGCATATACGCTTCTGGATTTAACTTCACTTAGACCAATGTTAGCAAAATGGCGTCTTGGTGTATGCAAAATTTGTCCAAGATCGACATTGCTGAGGCGTCGGTACGTGAAATGACATTTACTGATTGGAAACATACAACACCCACTCCTTGACAGTTGGCCGAACATGGGTTTGTAAGGATTGCCGACACTGTGGACAGCACAAAGTGTGTTTACCGTGGAGTCATTTTATTTAGGTGGGAACCTTATGATGACATAGCTCATGATCATGAGTTCAATTTACCGTTCTGTAAGTACATTCAGTACAAGTGGCAGAAGTCGGAAAAGGATGTGGAGGAAACCTTTTTAAAGCAGCCCAAACAGGTTTGCGATATTGAACTTGTCAATGTATGCAGTGCTTGAAATTCTCCAATCCTCTAGTCACCGCAGTACATACTATATACGAAGAAGACAGAAATTGCCCATGGATTTTTGTTGCTGCCAACCGAATCAGGTTTGAAGCTCGCGTTGCGAAACTGACATCACTTCTATCACAGCTCCTGTAACTTTTCGAAAATAAATGCATAATACTATGGTAATCTTTTTTTTGTTTTCCTCCTTTATTCCATATCATGTTTTATACGGTAGCAGCAGCGGCAGACAAGCACAGTGTATTTTTTAAGCTAGACTATAACCTTGCACGTTTCCTAGAAATGTCCACGACTTCGCTCATCGCCACCTTCCAGTCCACAGCCTACCCGTCAAGTCCAAGGCCGTACAGCTACCTACTTGCTAGACGCAGTCACACGCACAGCTGAATTTACAACACACACTGCACACACCACAATATCAAACTCTTGAGTACAGCTACTTGCCGGACTCAGCACACTGGGTACAGCTACTCTTACTTGCTGGACACAGTCACACACACCGACACCGAGCCCCTCAAAACAAAACTCTTGTAGGTTGTAGTGCGGTATTGGACGCTAGGTCCAACCGAGCCACTTTCAGAATATTAACCAGAACCATACCACTTACGTAACTACATTTTTGTGCACTTATTGAGATGAATAAATGTTTTTCTAATTATTTGGTGTATTTTCTCTTGTATCCAAGCTGGGGTCCCAGTACTCGAGGGTACCGCATTCCTCCTGTAGGTGGCGAACTAAGCGGTGAAGCTCAACATTTGAGCGGATGGCAAACTGAACATTAAGTTGAGCGCACATTATTGCAGTTTCGTTGCTAAAGTTTGGTATTTATAGCCGATAAGGATGTCGCAATGACACCAGGAACCGGTCTTGCACGCAATTGATGCGGCCGGTTAACGGGCCAACTGACATTGCACCAAATGTCAGGGTCCGAACTATAGTAAATGTCATGATCGCCCTGGGGGACCTTGCACTGAGACGACGATATCCTCATTCGCTTCATGAAGGCGGCCGACCTGCCGACGCCCAACGTATTTTTTCTTATGGGAGAATAATATGCTTGCCTTCAAAGTGCAACTTTGATGGCTTTTATATCTACTTATAGTAATGAAGCTATCCTGACCTTACTAAAATAAATTATTCATGTTAAATCAGTCACAAGTTTTTTTTATCATTTTGGATTTAATGACGGTAATTTATTGTTAGTTATTTTCAAGTTTTTTGAAAGTTAGATTTTTTTCAATATTCGTTTGTAATATTTATGTTGAAATTATAAGAAGACTATTTTTATTATAATTTATCAACATAATACGCAACATTTAATACAATATAAAGTTATTAACGGATTCAAAAAAATGTTGTTTTATTTACACAATGAATCCTTACACAATTTTAACTTAAAGTGTCATTTATATTTAATCGTTTCTCCCTTGTATATTATAATAGTTGGGCTCTAATGTGTTTAACATATTAGATTAAAATGTTACTTAAGGCTCGTATGCGTAAAATCCTAATGGAAATCTGAAATAAAATGTATAGCGAATTTCACAACTATAACCTATTGTATTATATTAAATAAAATAAAATATTATTTTTCCATTATTGAAGTATTGTAGTAAATTTATAATAAATTCTAGAGAACAGGTTTTTATATAAAGCTCTTAAGTGTTTATGATGGTACGTTTATACTTATTTTTTTTAATTCAATAAATTACAGTAATTATGAAATAATTATGGTTTTCCAGTTATTTATTAGCTATACTTATGTGTCATTTATGCTTTTTATTAGAACACATAATCTATTAGGATGCTTCTATTATTATTATTGGATGTACGTAATTTAATTCATATTAGAATTTATATATATTAAACATTGGTATGGGGAAGATAAACTGTTCAATATTAATGCAGTTGGTATATTTAGTTTGGAATAATTACTATACATTTATTCCTCAATTATGAAATTCTGCCGGACACGTTCAAATTTTTGTTTCCTTCTCATATCTATGAATAATACTTTCTATTAGTTTCTCTTCAAATGAGCTGTGAAAGTAAATACTATATCGGATGGTATGTTTAAATAATTTGTATAAAACAGAGTATACCAAATCAGCCGTTTAAATATATACTTTTTTGTCTACACATCTCCTATATTCGGTTTAATGATATAAATGAAGATGTAACGAAAATTATAGTAAAATTGATTAACTTTAGCTAAGTATGTTAATTTGGTGTTTTTTTAAAAGTATTATAATAGTATTAGGCTACTACATGTTAGTTAGTGATACTAATAAAATACTTTTGGTAATACTAATCAAAATAAAATACTTATTTAACTAACATAAATAAGTTAGTAGCTTATTTATGTTAGTTAGTAATTTATAAGTAATTTAAAGGGGTCACAAATTGAAGACCATTCCTTTAATTTGATTTTAATTGAAGTTGGTTACTTATTAGACTCGGTGCTAGTCCGAATCAGTCGTGTCCACACCAAAGTCAGCCGCAGTCAGTGCAAGAACATCTAGCAAGTGCATCTCATCCTTTTATTCATCTGTCATGGACAAAGAACCGACCAAAACCGAAGTTTGTCCAATGGAAGTTGACCAAGATGTGGACGATGAGCAGCCGCCGTCCACTTCGGATATGTCTGTACACCGACGCAACAAGGATGTAAGGCAGCTGTTCGCTCCAAAGATTTCATCAATTGAGGAAAAAGCTATTCCTATGGACCAGCACACGATCGACAAACAGCCACCGAATGCATAAGAGTCTTGCGCCTCTAATACTTCAGTCAACCAAGAATCGTCTTGTGCAGTGTACGAGAATTGACACGACGCTGTTATGATAAAGGCTAACTTCTCTATGTAATATTATGTTACGAATAAATTATTTCTAAAGGTTTTTGTTGTGTTTTCTTTGCTAGTCCTTTCTTTGAAATTTGAAATGGATTAGTAAACATCAAATTATCCAACTTCTCTGGTAATCGTGAAACCCGACTAGTTGACGTAAGGTTGAAAATCGTAATTCACAGGATCCTGCTTCGGGGGGGGGGGGATGGATGAAAGGGTTAATGGGACTGTTATTTACCTCAATACTCTGATGATATGAGACTGTCGTTATCATCCGTGAAACCGTTTTTTATTGTTATAAAAGAATATGAAGTAAACGCAAAAGTAAGAATAACACTGATGGCGAGAATTAAGTACTTGACACTAGCCCAGACACTGGAAAATGACCGTTACTACGTTCTTCGCCAATTCCGGCACGTCCGCTAAAATCTTTCCCAACATCTCGCCCACTGAAGCCACTGGCTTACAAACATACAGATCGTTCGCGTCGATGTACCGGGACGAGGGGATGAACTGTTTTGAAGCCGGGTCCGCTGTCGGATCACACGATACACACTCTTCACTCACGCCCTGACACATTCCTGTCTTGAAAGACTCTGGCGTTCGATCACAGACCGACCATTCGTTAGACTCGCTGTGTCTGCAAGACGCCTGGAGTATTTTACAACTACGCAACTCTTTTGTGACAGGATCCAGATACACGCGCCAGCAACCCGCTCCACGAATAGCCTGTTCGTGTAGAGCCGTGGTCACCGCTGCAACTGACCCACCTAAACCAGCGAGGACGAAAAATGTAGACTTGTATTTGAATTTGGGACCTCCGTTCTTCTTCACGTACTTCGACAGCCTTGTAACCAACTTGTCTAGGTCCCGATCACGTTTCATAGCTCCCACGATTTCATCAACAGGCTCTGGGCGCAGATCTCGTGACGCTATCGACATACTGTTGGACTCGGCATTATTCGATGCTAGTGCTTCTTCGTCAAGTCGGATGTCTGGGAAAATTTCGCGCGCGTACTCTTTGTAAGCGGCACAGAACGGTTTCGAACCCAATTCAGAGGAAGCGAGATTCAACATTCTACTTACGGAGTCCAAATCGCCGGTACGAAGACCATCGGGCCAATCGAGTTTTCCATGGCACTTCCCGAATGCAAAAAGATTTTGAACACATTTTCTCCAGTCTCACCAGTTACAATCTTCACTACAGCTTTAGCAAATAGTCTTTTTACTACTAAACAATAGTAAACTTGACCTCTAGGGTTAACAAGTGGTGATAACTGTGCAAACAATAACAACACTGACCTACCGCATCACCTCGCTTGCTTCGTACCCATACTTCAATTTATTAAGATGAAAATTGTTTTCTCTATTCTAAAAATGCTAACGCTATCTTGTAGCGATTATCGTAGTTTAACCTTTCTCCAATAGAGTTCAGGTGAATTCACCTTAAAATTCATGCCCGCTTTAACCTCATTTGTTTAGAAGACTTCATTACCGGTCGGTAGCGCTCAAAAGACTTCGACCATCCTAAGTAGGCCTAAACTTCATCAATCATTCGACCAAGATTAGTTAAAAAATCACACAGTCCATTTTAGCTTAAATTAACGCAACAGATACTAAGGAATAACCCAGAAGGCCTCTAGGTAGGCCAAAACAAAGATATAAATACCAGATGCAACGGGATTTGAGGGTGCTGGGAATAAATGAAGACCAAGCACAGGATAGAGCATAATGGAGGCAATGTGTGGGTGAGGCTTAGTACCATCTGGGGTACAAATGGCCACTGCAGTAAGTAAGAATTTATAATAAACCGTAAGAGCTACATGAGTAAATATAAATTACAGAACGGTTAATAAATCATAAATTTTAGGAATAGTTTCTTGTTATTAGGGAATTTATAAATCCAAAAATAGAATATTCAGTATTATCACTACCTGCTACAATTGTGTATTTGGTGTTTTCACAAAGATATAATTTTAGACAATTTTACAAATGAATTAAATACCTAATAGGTAAACTATTTATATCCAACAAACAATATTTACAAATGCTATGAAAAGACGTTTCTGTTTGCGTAAATTAAAACTCTACCCTTATTTGATACAAGTTTGTGTAGTTAGACTGTTTGATTTTCCTTTCATTGCAGCAATATAACCCACACATTAAAAAAGTAAAATTTTCACGAATGAAATAAAACCACCCTCAAATAGTAGACTGCAACTAAATGAAATAACAAACGGCATTTACCAAGCGTTTTTAAAGGTGCTTATTGCCTCACTATCTGAATTCTAACTTAACACATTCTAGTAATATTTCCGTTAAACCTGTTCCTTTAAACATGTCATTCTATGCCCTGAACAGTTTCGCCACATTTGTATTAGAGGGAAGTATTTCTAAGAATCTAGGGGAGGGCCGTAGGAATGCGGGAGGGCCAACGGTCGGGTTCGACACAAAGGCAATGTTTTGAAGACAGACGATTAGACCTCTCCAGTATACCTGTACCCTGTGCATCTAAATGTGGCGAAAACTGTACATTCATAACTGAATGTTGATGAGTAGATGAGGGGAATTAATACCACTGTACTTATGGATATTTGAAAACGAAGAATTATTCAATAACTTACGAATTCCAAATAATTTACGAATAATACATAATGATGACCACTAATAGATGAGAGAACAACTGTAAAATAATGAAGTAACCATCTCTAAGCCACCTGTTTCAATAATATAGCTATGATAAGAATAACATAAATAAAAGTACTAGACCTACTTGGTTGGGATCCATCCAATTCGTAAAAAATCCATCAAATCAACATATTTTAAACTTAATACACATTATAATACATGGTTAAAGTCACCATATTTTGTAGTGATGTAGAAGAATAAATAAAACCTAACTGGTTGAAGAGAATTCACAGAGATGGAGTGGTACAGGGGTGGTAGTGTATGTAAGTGTCTAGGTGCTGTGGGTGTCCGATATATCACTGTCCAAGCTGGCTGGCCACAGCAAATTAGCAGGCGTGAGTTCATTCTGAGTTACAACAAATAACTTCATCACACGTTAACTCACATGATAACCTGTAGTTATGTAACTACTATATTTTATAAATCGATGTATTAAATTAAATACGACACAAGTAGCCTATAAACTCTCCTAAAGGTTAGAAACAGCCCCTCAAAATGTCATTTTTTCCATAACAGTAACATTGGCATTAATTTAATTGAAAAATCTTATACAAAATACAAACATGCTACAAAAGCCTGGCTAATTTAATTTTCATTGTAAAATGTTTAAGGTTATTTCTACCAACTCTGACTTGATTGCACTACTTTGTATGGTTTTTAAGTACACTCATAAGGGGTGTTAGGCTCCAGAAGTTTGTTTTCAAGAGAACAGCTGCTGGCTATGCTTTTTTATTGATGTTATGCTTCGACAGAGCCACGGAGGGAAGGATAAGCAAGCGTAAAGAACCACCTCATAGCGAAGAAATACTTTACGTAAGAAAAGCATGGATAGCCCTAATAGATGGGGCATAATTCTCAGCAATCTCCTCACACTTGCTATTCAGATGACGGTGTTCAGTGTTTTAAATATTCATTTACCGCTAGTTAAAGAGACTTTTACCAACCCAACTATGGTAACATCACGTAATCCTCATGAAATGTAGATAGTAAAATTGTATTTCCTTATCAATTGAATTAACCTACAATAGGACACAGGAGTCCACAAGAACGGAAGTTAGCAACGTATAAATGCTCAAACAGTCATCATACTGATGTCAAAGAAACGGTAAATTGATAAAATTACGATGAAAAATTTCGAGTGAAATTCTATGTCTGATAAACGTATTTATGTAGCAAGTTGTTCTGTAATATAACTAATAATATCACGCTTGTACTAGATGGTATGCCAACAGCTTGTCACAGTTATTGCACTAATTAGACTTAGATATACAAAAACATACGATAAAAGTGAAATCGTTTTGAATAATATTTTACAGTTCAGAGAGCAATCATCCTAGTTCACCTCTGAAATTGTTTCCTGTACTAAATCACGGTAACAATTTCCTTATTACATAGCGATGCATTCCAAAACACAACTTTTAATTTCGTCATCATATGATTAATGTTATCGAAAGTTAGTTCTCTATCAAGGCTCTTAAGTGGATTCTTAACGTCTAATCTAATACATTTATGATAAATTTAGTGGAAACTGACAACAATAAAAATTATTATTTTAAATTTAATGGATATATTAAACGTATTTTTTATCATAGTTATACTTAAATTTCAAACATTTATATTGAATAAAATATAATTTAAAAAACTTTATAATGATACATTTTAGATATAACATATTAGAATCGAGTCACTTGAATTAAAGCCATTATTGAAGTAAAAAATACCAACACTTTTAATTCGTATAAAATGTAAGACATGTAGTGATTGCGTTGGATTTCCTTTAACTAATAACAGTTGTATCAAAAAGAATATATGTCCATTATGTATTGAAATGAAAGAAAATCTTAATTTATAGAAACAGAAACGCAATTTTATTTGTATTTACTAGAGTAATACATAAATAAAACATAGAATGAACCAAATTACCGTCTTAAACGAAACTTTATTACAATAGTTTTAGTTTCTCGATGAGAAATATTAAAATTACCATTACTTAGTAGTAATGTTCTAATTAGCCTTTGTATGTTTATTACAAGAAATACTAATATGTTTATTATAACTAACGCAAATTTTGTTATATTTGTGTATACTAATTTTGAGGAGTGTTATACATAAGCTTGTTAAATATAATAAAAATATAGTATTTATTCATTAAAAAAAGACTGTAGGTAAAAAAGAATTTTAGCATTTTCAAAAGTTTTTATTTAATTTTATTTATTTCATCCCCCCTTATTTTTAAATTTTGGGGAGCATTTCTAACACCATCTACTACCGTGATGGATATAATTGGATAGTATGATCGTAAATTTTAAATTAGCAGTTACTGTTTTGTAAAAGAGAACAATAGAGCGATCGACAATGATATATGTAAATACAAAGTTAAAATCCCTCGAGATAATATAAAAGCAAATACCTCACACTGCACAGCGTCCAATCGGGGAAATGCTCATCGATTTTCAGCCTGGAGCTGGGACTGTATTCACAGTCTCTTAAATATTCATCCTAAAAACATGAACAGTTTTGCTTCATGGAACATTAGTTACAACTGCCTGTGTGATTATAATTGGTTTTACATAAAATATGTACTGTACAATTATATATTGAATAGTCTTTTATACTCGTACGGTAGCAATATGTAAGTACTCCTTTCTCAAAATCCTATCTAACATAATTTCACCCCTCATCACTTAACGAGTGTGGGATTTTAAATATTTCTCTTTGTTCAGTGTCTAACTAATTTTACTAAAGACAACGTCCGTAGCACTGGATTAAACTTATATTTTAAACAATTATATTTTTATATACCTAAATTTTATAATTCAGTCGAGGTATTATTTTAGTTTTATTTCAAAATAGTTGGTCGTCATGTAAGAAAATATTTATGCTGAGAAAAATTTATGATGGCTGGTTCCAAATAAAATAAAAATATACGTAATTGACAGTCGACGCGTGATATGACTGACTGTTCAACATATTCATAAGTCTGACTCTTTTTCAACTTATTGTTTAGATTGTTAACAATATTTTCCTTTTCTTAAAAAAATATTGACATTTATAAGGAATTTAGATCTTTATTAACTTTAGTTGGAATCTACTACAGTTGGATCATCTTCTTTTGAACTGGATCCGAACAGATGTTATGATAATATTAATGTAGTATAATATTTGGCGAATCTTCTTTTTACTGCCGATCAGCAAATTGCAATATTTAAAACAAATTAGAATTGTAATTCAATATGAAATTTGCACACCGTGTATAACACGATTAAATACTTTAGATATAAACAATTAAATAGTTGTTAGGTAGTTCACCTATATTTACTTAATAACACATAATATATCACTAAAAATTATCTAAAATTAAAATAAAATCAGGAGTCAAAATGTATAATAAAATTAAAATAATGTTATAATTAATGAATGGTAAATGAGGTAATCATATAGATTTCAGTTAATTTACACAGCTAAAACAAACATAAAGATACAAATTAATCTATTCCGTCGCTTCATATTAAGAGAATACACTCAGCATTTCTTCAGTTAAAAACGAACAAACAAGACAGATAGATTTAATCCTGTTTATCTAATTACGAGTAATTAGTTCGTTCAAATCTATTTTATTCATGAATTTGTACCTTCAATTTAAATGAATATATTAAATTTAAAAACAAATTTCGTACGGCTTTTAGTGGGAAGAAATGGCCAATGAAACCACAGCCTCCTCGTCTGCTTATATGAGCTCATTTTTCGTCTGCTCGTTGAGCCACCGACGTAATGGCACTTCCGAACCATGGGAGGGCGTCACACCGGGAATCGAACCTCAACCTGCTACGTGGAATCACTTAGCTAAAGCCACTCCAATGAGTAGGCTATATTATGAGATTTAAAAACCCATTAAATTCAACAACTATAAAGTAAAAGACATACAATATTGAGAAATTATGCTTAAGGTCTCCAATACCCTTGTAATCAGCTCATCTGAATTTCAACTTCAAGCTTATGTTTTATTTATTATTCACTTTGAATGTATGTATGTAAGTTTTATTTGACACTTTTAAACAAGATTCCTCAATACTACTTGAAGTTTCAATTTACACTGGATCTGCAGCAGTTTTAATGCCGTGTTCGCTTATACTGATGACTGATTTAATTAAATATTTGATAAATCTCAATAAATAAAATTAAAATCTGTTTACTCCGTATAAATAACAAGAGTATACACAAATAAAATTATAAATTAGGAATGATTAGAGTATGTGCTAGTACGAGGAGTCCCTATGGTAAAAATATTAATTTAAACTTTTTATTACAAATAATTAATACTTTAGAAATGAAGAAAAACAAAAATCAACAGACAGGAAACAGTAAACAGAAATCAGATGTTTTGTATTTGACAGGTAGAATAAAACTTTATAGTTTTAGTCAGTATAGTATAAAATGAATATCCATTGAAAAGTAGCCATACAACTACATTAGTATAAAAAAGTAAACCCTTTTCGATATAAACCTATGCTTATCTTTGAATCACATTATATATACAAATGTTAAAATATAAAAAAGAATCAGATCCGTTTCTATAGAAGATCAAGGATAGATATAATTTACAAGAGTTTCTTATCGAACACATCCGAGTGCTGACAGTAGCTGTAAGTTACTACTGACTGATTCATCCCTTACTTTATTACCCCTTTAAATCTTCTCTTTCACCTTCTAAGAGACTACATTTTCTTATCTGAATATGAAATTTTCCTTTAAAGCTATGTTTCAACCATAAACATTGATAGAAGATATTCTGTAGACATATAAACCAGGCTGTTTATTTCATAGGATTAATTATTTAATCGTTACAATAAAACACAGTTACTCTGTTTAACTTAATGAGGTTAGTTATTTTTTATTGTTTGTTCAAATTATAGTCTGAATATATCACCAATAAGTATTACTTAGTTTATTTCAAAACGTTTCTTTTATTTAACAGCTGATGAATGCATACACATAGACAGACATGCATTCACTTTTTATACTTGTTAATTAAACAAAACTTCCACTAAATCAATCGAATTTACTCTCTCTAAAGTCAATAACGTTAATAGCATTCTCAGTATTATAAAAATCAGTATTGTTACTGTACTTATAAATAATAGAATGAAAATGTTTCAACAGCTGTTAAAAATTCATAAGCATCATAATTTACATTTGAACAGCTGTTATTTTCTATTTAATTTAAATTAAACGAAATGAAAAAATATTTATTTCCAAAGCAATTAAAACATTTAAATAAAGTTAAATCAAGTTACTCTCAGTTAATAATACAACGAAATCATAAATAACAATATCCAGTATTAAAAAAAAAATTAAAACTAAACAAACCCTCTTATATATAACAACAAAAACTACTCTTAAATTATGTAATAAACAATACAACATTCAGAAAATGATAATATTTAATGAATATAATTAATTATTAAACAAAGAAGGCTATTCAGTCCACTACAACATGAGAGTTGCTATGGAAATAATACAAACACATTAGGGAAATTCAATCCCTGTCAGTGTGCCGGAGCATCAGAAGAACTTAATTTGAACAAGAATAATCTAATAATAAACAAGAATAAACAAGAAAAAGCTAAAAATACATTTCAAATGTTAATTCGAGACACTATTGATCAATATAGAATAAATTGTGCAAATCATTATCAGGAAGATACAGTAACCAATCTTTTAACGTATTTTTAAAGATTGATAAAGAGACCACACGAATAATATTAAAAGGCAATTTGTTGTAAAATTTAGGACCCAGGAAAATAAATGTCTTTTGAAAAAAAAGATGTTGTTGCTCTAGGAGTTCTTATTTTATTTGCATGCCTAGTATTTGGATAATTTAATTGATCGATTACTACACCTAGGTTGCCACTAACTTTAAAAAACAAAAGCAATACTTTAAAAACAAACATATTTCTGAGTGGCAGGATCTGCAATTTAGAAAAACATGGTCTTGACTGAGCCCTTCTATTTTGTCTACATATTGTTTTAATGAAAGGTTTTTGTATTTTAATTAAAGGCTGAATATAACTTGTAAACGTACTACCCCAACATGATATCCCATAATTAAGTCTAGCATGTACAAAAGCATAATAAATCTATCTAAGAACAACATCAGGACACATAGTATGAAGATAATAGAATTTACGAAGGAAAACAATAAGCAAATTTTTAGTTGACTTAATATGTTCTCTTCAATTTAATTTCTCTTCAACTAACAACCCAAGATATTTCACACAGTTGGTTTGAGGAAAACAACCAAATTACAAACTATGTCATCACAGTCAAGTGTATGAAACATAATACTGTACTACTATCAAATACAAAGCTTCGAGATAGCAAAAAATTTACTATAAAGGATTTACTAACATTTAAATTTAACCTATTGCATGAAAACCATAGCGAAATCAGTTTAACATCATGTTCAATATTACTTTTTAGTTCAGCTATTGAAGCAGCTCCAAAGGAAAAGGCAGTTTCATCAGCAAATGCTGTGACGTCACCCTTAAATAGTCCAAAGTAAAGATCATTAATATATACTAAAAATAATATAGGTCCCAGCACAGACCCCTGAGGAACTCCACACTGAACTATTCTTCTTTCGCTATTATTTATTCCAATGGAAACATATTGTTCTCGGTTATTTAAATAAGATTCAAACCACTTAAGACAAATACCTCTAATTCCAGCTCTTTCCAATTTCATCTCTCTCTCTCTCTCTCTCTCTCTCTCTCTCTCTCTCTCTCTCTCTCTCTCTCTCTCTCTCTCTCTCTCTCTCTCTCTCTCTCTCTCTCTCTCTCTCTCTCTCTCTCCGTCTCTGTTGTACTTTAATCACCTAAAAAAACGTTCGTTGAGGCCTTACCGTGCCTTTTAAAATAAAAATATTGAACAATAAATACCTTATTCCACAACAGACACTAGAGTTACGTTAACAAAAAACATTCGTATTATAAGGCTGTTAAATAATATAACAAACTAATTATATCGTTGTTATTCCACCAGTTATACATAAATTACTATACATTTAATTGGAATTTGAAAATACTTGAGATCCAGATATTATGTAAAGAGATGGAATAGTTTGAAATAAGTGTCTCATTATACAGGACAGGTCTTAAATGGAAATATTACAATAGATTTACGTAATTTAACAAGCAATAACAGCAAACATTATTTGTTATCTTTATGCTTATAGACCAGGATGTGATAGAATACCTTGCAGAATATATTATTCCTCTTTATTAATGTTTTATTAGAAAGTAAATTATAAAAAATCAACATAATAAAAGTTGTTCTTCTCTAAACCTTCATTTAAAATAAAAATAACAATGATAATTTTTACTCAAATATTTGAGGAAACAAAACGTTAAATTTGATTATGTAGTAAGTAAACACGTATAAAACTTTAATTGAATATTTTTTTAAATTAATTTATTATGTTCAACTCAATCTTGTAATAATTAGAAAAAGAATAATTCTTATTGATGTCATTATTGATGATGCCACCATATGAATGTCCAGGTCCAAGAGACAGTCGAATGGATTCAAAAAGCCGCCAGACTCAGTCGAGAACTCCAAGGAGGAAATTGCTGAACTTCAAAGAACGGTTTTAACAGAAGCGGCGAATAATTTACTCAAAAAACGGTAGCGGCAAAACAGAGCGAAATATTCGTTGACAATAGTATTTACGTGCACAACCCCTCTGCGTAAAATCACCTCCAAAAAAGGGCCAAAAACCAATCAGGATGCTTTTGAGATAATAGCAAACGCTATAGCAATCATAAAAACCTGTAAATTGCAGAACACATCGACCTAACTCAACAGGCAAATACCTTGACAGAATATTGGTTGTTTTGTTACTGAAAGATACAATCTAATTTTTTATTTGAAGGGATTAGGACTTAATAATAGACCCACTCTCGAGCAGCTTCGGCTTTCGGATTCAACATGGCGACCGCCTTCGGGCATATTCGGGTCACGTAACTGAGTCCTACTAACCCTGTGGGAATTTTACCTCCCTAAATGTTCCTCCAAATTCCCTCGTTATACTATATAAAATGCACTTTTTTCTAAGATGGCGGCCTTTCCCTTGTTATACTAAAAATGCACTTTTTCCAAGATGGCGGCCTTTTATATATGTACTATAATAAATGCTTTCGGGTACTTCCAGCAACCGTCGGCTACCTTGCACCCGTCGACTACTGGTCTGGCGCGCATGCGCGGGGATTTAACTATTGTGTTACATTAAACAACTGTACTCTGCATCTTGCTACCAGCACTTCTAGCAGCGAAACAAATATATACATTTAAAAAAATTATACAAAAAGCTATCAACCCCCCGTGGTCCAGTGGTTAGCGCACCCAACTCAAAACCTAAGTTTTCTGTTAATTTTCGTAAGTACCAATCCTAGTAGTATTCAGAGTATTGAATATCTAGAGAGTCGGATTCGGAACCACTCGGACACAATGTTGCTTTTTAATACATATCACTAGCATGCAACTAATTGACTCCAGTTTCCACACCACCCATGAGGTAAGGTCTTGGCGCGTTAGGAGTATCTATAGTGGGTTCCTTCCCCTAGAGGCCTATCCCACAAAAAAGGCTATCCTAAAATAAAATATAAAAAATAAAATAAAAGTAAAAATGAACAAACACCCTACACACAATAAAAAATAAAAGTAAAATGAAAACAAAACAAACGCCACCTCAATCAGAAGAGAATCCTCTCGACGCTGGTAATTTTCTCCCTGCAGAGGTGACATGCAGTGATCCTATGGCGACACCTAAGACACACTACATGATGGCAGGGAAGCATTAGTAGCGTCGGGAGGTTCTCCAGGTAGACTGCACATCGCACAGTCCTTACCTGGCTTAAAGGTGGCTCGTCGTCGTCTAGTTCACACTGAAACATAAAATTAATAAGGTAATACCGAAAACACACACACAAGAATCACATAAACAAAAGCAAATATAAAATGTTACTAACATCCACAGCATAACTGGTCAATGGCTGCGGTTGTCGACGGTTGTGGCTCACCGTTCTGTAAATAAAAAAAATAATTTGTGTTAAGATTTGTTTGATTAGAAGTTTTTCGAAAAAAATATATATTTTTATGAAGTCACGCCTACCAAGTCCATTGAGGTGTTCCGCCGATCCTTACGCCACGAGCTAGTCAGATCAATATAGGCCGACGGTGTCAGATTGGGTACCCTGTAGGTCCACTCCGACGGATCATCGTTGAAGTTCTGAAAACGATAATCACTTTTACAACACGAAATTATGTATGTGTACTACTAAAAATTCGTTCAAAATACTTTAACTTACCCCAATTCGACTCGCCGTTTCACTTGAATCTGACGGAACATCATCCTGAAAAAAATAAAAAAAATTTATTTTTGTTTAATTCATTATATATTATTTATTTAGTAATGTCACGCGGCGAGTATGTAGACACCGCGGTCAGGTATTTACTCAGTGAATACTAGTATTTACTTTGACTAATTACATTTATTAAGACAAGCTTATACCGAGCACACAGGATTATAAAAGATTAGAACAATATGTTACTTCAATACAAGGCTAAAACAGCTAATTAACTACCTACGGCATCAAGGAATGCCTAGCCAAGTTTATCATTCATTACTAGCTCCACTATGAGCGTTCATAGTAGTTATGTTAGAGAAATAGAGTTGGTAAAATTTAGACTAGAAAGCTATGAAATTATGTTGAAGTTAATACATCATCAAGACTAATATGGCCTGATCCAACCTGGCAGAGTCTACTTACATGAGAGCTCTCAGTGGCTACTGTGCTCAGCGCAACATGACAACTGACTCGATATTCGGCTCCTCAGAGCATCGCATAAAATCCCCTCTTTTGTCACAAAGATGACATTAATACCTTATTTGGTCATTCTCCAGAATAAAGGATTCTTATTGGCCGTGGCTTTCGAGACCAGTAAACCAGCACACAGGATGTGCGCACTTCCTCCGGACGGTCTAATTCTGTATTTGTGGAATATTACAAACCTTTCCTTGATTCTTTTATTTCTTAAAATGTGAATAAAAATTAACACCAAGGTATCGTATATTTTAATTATCAATATTGTTTTCTGCATTTATTAGTATATTATGCTGTTCATATACAGGTAGTGTCAGAGCACTACATTCGCCCCTTAAAAAAAAAAAAAAAAACTTTTAAAAGGTTTTTTTTCAATATTTCCCACTACTCAATGTAAACTACTACAATAACTTACAAGGGAAATGTGGTATCGCACGTGATTAGCCAGGGTTATTGGCCTGTCGCCACAATCTCTTACCACCTGGATTAGATTGTTTGAGCATTCCTTTAAATACCTGATTTGTACCTCGTATATGTACAGAAACAAAATTTGCACATGAATTAAATCTAGAATTACACTCTATCACTATCCCAGGTAAACCTACGACATAAACTCCTACGACATAAACTAATAGCTATTATTACTTTCAACAACCATTATTACATATAATATTCAAATTTTCAACCTGAGAGTGAGCATTAATATAAATTGATGCAAATGATTACAAATAACTATATCTATGCACTTACAAAATTATTGCAACATTACTATTAAAATTCCCCATTAAACTACCGATCGTATTCATTGATACTTTCCAAGGATTTTCCGAAACTATAATATCTTTTAGAATTGTCTTATTCTTTACATTTTTCTTTCTTTATAACTTTAAGGCTATTTGTACTGTAATTGTACACAAAGGATGTTACGTCTGAATTATAAGTGGTGGTATACCACTTGTGGGTTGTTTATCTAAACGATAGCTAAGTTCCCGGATGTCTACAATCGTCTCGGAAACGAGAGTTGGTCAGTTTTACACTTACCCTCCAACTATTAACATACTTGAGCACGTCTCTCATATTTCGTCCCCTATACCCTATTACCCACAATGCTATTTGAGTTTAGTTTCGATACATTTACTTTCCTAAATTCAAATTCATCCTCACGCGAGTGGATTCACGTGGTAGTGTCGGTCGACTCAGAGTCTCTCGCCATACGTCGGCATTGCTATCCCCTTAATTCACGGGGTCGCTACTCCGCAGGTGCCCATCTTCCTCTATCTACCGTGCGGCTACCAGACCGAAGTCCCCCGCGTGGGCCCACCTCGTCTACAACGCAAGGAAGTATTTCCGGGGAGGCGGCCTACATCACCATTGACCATCAACCAGCGGCGGAACGGGCTCCACTGCACGTGCCTAGACCTCCTACTCCACCCACGGCTGACAACAGGATACGCCAGAGGCGGACCTCTTTATGTTTCTAATAAGTACGTACAAATTCTTGAATTTTGAAACTGATATTGCATAATCAAATAACCTCTTTATTAACACTAAGTATTTAAATTGTAATCTAACTATATCCATTTCACAAATAACTACTCATTACTAAATAGGACACACAATACAAGAGTATATACTAAACAAAAGTTATCTACATACTAGCATAATCATATGTCCAATAAATCTAGAAAACTAGTTAAATACATATTGTATATATTTCATTTATATTCTTCTAAGCCAATAGTGCAAATCACTATAAAAGTATTCCTGTATACCAAATACTTAAAACCGTAGATCGTAAAGGTAATGTTTAATCAATCTTTCGATCAGTTAACTTTGCTACTATATTACACACCTAAATCTAATATTATTGGTTTAAACATATCAACCAAAAAGCACTACTCTCATTAACATCACAATTATTTTTTTTCTTAAGAATAGTGGTAACACAATAACACACATAATATCATAATATTACTTAAAGCCATGCTTTCAAGATAAATTGTGGTAATTTTGATACTCATTCACATACTCATGATTAGTGAAAATATATATAATTTTTTTCACTGGTCCTATTTGTATATAGATTTGTTTTTTTTTTTTCACTGGTCACTGATTGGTCGTTCCACTTCTCTCTGGAGTGGACACTTAAATCTGTTTTAATACATGCTAATCCATGATCTTATGGGTAGAAATTTAAAATGTGAAGCCTGGATAGGTTGACATTGGCACTCTCAATGTTCACGATGATCAGTTGGGTGGCCTTTCATGTGTCGAGATCCATCCATTTATGTTCTCTAGTTCCATACTAGAAGTCGAGCTGTTCTGCTGGGCTTGTTTATAGTCCGCCATGCTGTCCGGAAGTAGTATTTAATGATGTAGAACTGCATTGCCCACACGATTATGAGTAGCACCATAACAATGAGCCCTAATACCATCTTGTCGTCCTCAGCATAAAAACTATTGACTGCAGTGGTGTTGTAGGTGGAATTAAAGTCCCCTAACATATTGACGTAGTGGTTTAAGATGATCAGCTTCGATAGTGATTATTAGGTGATGAGGTAGCTTTGGTAGTGGTAGCTTGCCTCTACATGAAGGTCCGAACCCAGGTCTATTGGTAGTCACCGCAGTTCCAAATGTAGTTTATTGGATGGTGCTCCTCCTTTATCAATTTCAGGTGCGTTACAACATTTTCATGGAAATGAGTGTTGAAGGTAAGTCCATTCTAGTTGTGGTGTAACCAATGGATATATATATATATATATATATATATATATATATATATATATATATCAATATCAGTGATTCAATGGTGGCTTTATGGTAGATAATGAAACTCCAAACACTAACTGAATAGTTTTTTTTTTTTCCTAAGTCCAGTGTAACATAATATTATATATTTAAAAATGATGTATTTAACTGTCATATTATGTAATATATACATAATAATTAAGTAGACTCTTGCCAGATTAGTTCATTTACATATATATCTATATTTAATTTTTTTTTTTTAAATCCCATTATTATTATCATTAAAAACAACCAAAAATGTATGAGTAGCCAAAGATTAATGGTCTGAGGTAACATTATAATAAGTATAAAGTTATATTACTCTCCTAACTTACTAACTAATATAACTCACTTAGTACATGATTAAATAGGCCCTTTTTTTTTTGTTTTTTTTTTTTTGAGTATTATCATTGAGCTATTATAGGCATAATACGAAGGGTATAATATTTAAATATTACTTGTATCATAACATTTACATAATGACTAGATACACTCTGTTTTATTATCACTTTATTTCTACTGGTAGAGAACTTGTCTGCTGGTCTATTATATATATTGCTACGGATTACTTTACTATTACTATGTATTACTATACTCTTTATTTATCAATTTCAATCGCTATATTCTAGAACCTCCTATCATGTGTATTTAGGATAACATATTACTCAATACTTCCCTGTCGTAACCGTGATCTCGTCCGTGAAGCTGGTCCCTCAGGCTCTATATTATCAACAAGCTCTCTTACCGTTGGGACTTCCGGTTCCCAATCTCTATCTCTCGGGTCATCCGGTACATCGTCTGACATACTCTCGTCAGTGTCAAATGTAATGGGTTATATTTCATGAACGACATCATTCACAAAATTATCCTCTAATAACAAAGGTCCATCAACCCAATTTAGTTCAACAAAATCTACGTCATTACTCTGGTTAACTGGTACATTATCTACTTCCCCTGGTACTACGTTATGGTCCTTCATAGGTTGGTTTATAACTTTGGAAATCTTATCTCGCCTACTACTATCATTACCTACGTTCTCAGAACATTTCTTTAATCTATTTAAATGTAAATTCGCACTTTTACCATTTATACTTATTGTATACACTAAATCGTTCAATTTATCCACCACTTGATGAGGTCCTGACCAGTAGCGTTTGAATTTTGCTTGCACTCCCCTTTTAATATCCGGATGGTACACATATACTAGATCCCCAATATTAAGTTCTAACAATCTAGACTTATGGTCATAATATTCTTTATTTTGTATCCTAGCCTCTTCCATTAATCTTGCTGCTAACTCATTTGCTTCAGTCAATTTTTCAGCTAGGTCGTTGACCAACGTTTGTTTATCTCCCGAGAACGTGTAATCATCATCAGTAGGTAATCGCATTTCTCTCCCATACATAAGATAAAATGGGGAGTTCTTAGTGACTGGGTGCCTTGTATTCCTGAGTGAAATAAGCACATATGGAATATATTGATCCCAATTTCTAGTATCCTTACTTACATAATGAGACACCATAGCTGCTATGGTGCTATGTTGCCTTTCACACAGTCCGTTACTCATAGGGTGCATTACTGTTGTTTGAATTTTTGAAATTTTCATAAATCTACAAACTTCTTTAAAATCGAACTCTGACAATTTAAGAGCCCATCTAGTTAATCGACTACTTGGATCCTTCAGTGAATATAACCACTTTATGGCGGCACAACCGGTCCTTAGAGTAAAAAGATTTCCGTACAGATAACACCTCTATGCCTTAGTGAGCATAACAACAGCGAGTAATTCTCTTTCCGTGGCTGAATAATTTTGCTCACTTTTTGATAGTGTTTTTGAAAAATACCCCATTGTCATATTCTTGGCTAAGAATCCCGCCAGCACAGTAAAGGCTACAATCGCTGGTCACTATGAATGGCTTATCAAACTGTGGATAAGATAACACTGGTGGTGTTATGAGTGTATTCTTCATCCGTTCCGTCCATTCAAACTTCCTATCCTTTTTAGTCAAGTCTGTCAATGGTTTTACAATTTCTGAAAAACCGTTAACAAATCGTCGATAAAATGAGCATAAACCTATGAACGACCGAACATCTCTAATGTTACGAGGCACAGGGTAATTTACGACTGCACTTATCTTATCGTGTTCCGGTCTAACACCCTTCTCTCCAATTACATGACCTAGGTAATGAACTTCTTTTTGTGCAAACACACACTTCTCAGGCTGACACACTAGGTTTGCAGATTTGAGTCTCTGTAGGACCTCCCTTAAATTACACGCATGTTCCTCGATTGTTTTACCAATTATTAAAATATCATCAAGGTACACAAGAGCTCTCGTCCCTTTGAGACCAGTTAAAATTGAGTTCATGACACGCTGGAATGTAAGTGGGGCCGAACAAAGTCCGAATGGAAGTCTTTCATAATATAATCCCTCTTCCGTAACAAATGCTGTTTTATGACGATCCTCTTTCGCTACTTTTATCTGCCAATATCCACTCATTAAATCACAAACTGAAAAATATTTACAACCCCCTAAAACATCTAATGTCCCCTGTAAATTTGGAATAGGATAAGAATCCTTCCTTGTTACTGAATTTAAAGCACGAAAATCCACACATAGTCTCCACGACGGCTTATAGTCAGGTTCAGCTTCTACTGGCTTTTTCTTTAACACTAAAACAATTGGTGCACTCCAGGCGCTGTCACTTGGTTCAATTACATCCTTCATTATCATGTCATTGATCTGTTTCCTAACAACTTCTTTTTGCACATGAGGCAATCGGTATGGACGTTTTCTAATCGGAGCTGCCTCACCTGTATATATATTGTGTTCTATTCTGTTAGTGCATCCTAATGCTCTCTTCCCATCATAAAATACGTCACTAAAATCAGTTAAAACTTTGCGAATTATTTTCCGTTCCCTTTCTTCTAAATGCGCAATTTTCCTCTCAATTAACTCCTCAGTATTTACCACTTCTTTACCTAAAACCCCAACAACTACGGCAGGCCCCTTACTGTCCTGAGAGTCATCATTGGACTCACGACCGTAACTTGCTGTGTTCTAAACACTCACAGGTACTGCGGACTGATTGCCCTGTCCAGTTACCTTGGGTATGAAACTTATTCCATTTACACGAGGTAGTACGAGCTCTCGGCTTCTATACTCCTCCTCAAGCACGCATACCTATCACAATCATTCACCCCTTTTCCTAAACTCAGAGCCTCTTTGCTCACGTTGATCAACTGATACATTACACTGTATACCAAGGTATCACCCTTGACACCTGGTTCCTTGAAAACTTTACTTACTACATGCGCTCCATAAACACCTGATATTCCCAAATCTAGTGGTTGGGAATATACCATTTCTGGATACTTCAGACCTCTTGAACTTGGACATGTCTTTAACACTGCTCTAAATCTAATTTCATTATTTGGTTCCAGAACTAACTGCTCTGATGTGACTACTCCCTAAACTACCTTCTTAGAGGGTGGGTTAGCTACTCCCTCCCCTTCAGAATGCACCTCCTCCCCCCTCATGCTAACATTCACTCCTGCAAACTCTATTTTCTCACCTTTAAAATCTATTATCGCCCCTAATTGCCTCAATATGTCTAATCCTAGAATCCCTTCATATAGTATTTGTAACTTTCTACTAACCCTAAACATTATTGGATAGTTATTACCCTCTATACTAATCACCATATTCTGTACACTTAAAATTTCTAGGTTATTCCCTGTTACACCCTTTACTTCATCCCGGGTAGGAAATATCGGTTGACTACTGACACCCTCCTTTATCAACGATAAAACAGCTCCTGAATCCACTAATAGCACTACTTTTTTATTCTCAATTAACCCTACTACTGTCAGGTCCCCATTAGTGGTGGTTGTCAAACTAGGTACAAACAACTGCTTATCGTTTATGTTTTTAGCTGGTCCGATAGGCGGACGCCTATCTAAACTACCGGACCCTCATGTTTCCCTGATTCATCTTTGGCTTCGGACACTGTTTAGCAAAATGTCCTTTGTCACGACAATTAAAACACTCCATCTCAGTAGGAGTACTCCTCACCCCTTGGTTACGCGGTGAGTTTCGATATAAATGTTGACTATTTCCAGGCCGTCCTGACTCTTGAGAGTGATGACCAGGAAATTGAATTGGCTGTGAATCCTGATAAAACGTGTGTGCATTTCTACGGCGTGTGGCATGTTGACCCCCACGACTATGAAACCAATTAGCCTGATTACTTACACTGGGCTGTCACCTTTCGCGACCGAGGTTGGACACGCGCTTAGGTGAGTGGCAATCAAGAACTAAATGGCCTGCCCGATTACAATTATAACAAGTTGACAAAGTTGAAAAAACCGCCTTTGGTTCTCGGACTGGGTGGCTACGTTCATCTGCGGACACCATTATAGCATACTGCATTGCATCATCCCATGATTCTGGAAAGCGGTGACGAGTAACTTGTCCCGTGACTCCACTGAGGCCATGTAAAAATGCATGAAGCATTCTTTTCTCCGCCTCCTCCTGAACCACTCTTTGTTCAATCGGATTGGCCCTAGGAGTAATTGTTAACGTGCCTAAGCATCTTATCCGATCTGTGAACGCTTCCACACTTTCACCCCTTTGTTGGATTGCATTTGAAAGATTTGCATAGTGAAACTGTTGTGTATGTTTACCTGTAAAACGGTCAACAACTTGTTTCTTTATTTCGTCATAATTAGCTTCCTGTCCCAGTAAGTCTAGTAATGTTGACAAGAAAGTCGCAGCTGGACCCTTCACCTTCATTTGTAATATTCTTACCATGTCATCTTTTGCCCAACGGCCTGTAGCCGCAGCATTTTCAAAATTTCGAAAGAAATCCTTGACCGATAGGCCAGTACTATCTCCTCTAAAAATCTCGATTAAATTCGCTACTGAAAGGTCAATTAGTCGGGCTGGAGCTACCTGTTGCACCTGAGGTGCTGCAGGAACCACATTGTTTCCTCCCACTCCTCCATTTTCTGGTTCATCTTGTTCTCTAAGCCTAAGAGGTGGCAAGGGTAAAGCAGGTGGGGATCGCTGCATGATTCTAATTTATCCTATTACTAAATATGTAACGTACAGCTTACCGTCTATTATTGTTATTTAAGCCTAATGATCTACTGACGATTTTTCTGAAAAATTCTCTAAAATAATTTCTTTCGCGTAACACCGCAAGATGTGATATGACTCAGTAAACAACAATATAGCGGCCACAACTACCCCGACTCCAAATACAATCCCTACTAGAAAGGCCAGGATATTCTTTACCAAACTCATTAAAGTTAGTCAATAAAATAAATTATTATCTGTGTTACCCTAACTCTAATCACATTACTTTCGTCCGTGTAATTCGAACGACCGTTAATGTATCTTTCAATAATACGCTGCACTAAAGTCCTCAATAAGGTCTCACAGCCTTCTAAGATAAGGTCAGGGTTAGCAATCGGGAGATAGTATGGACCACTTCCTTGACTCATTGATAACAGGGACTATTGTTTGTCTTACTGTCCGTGTAGCCAACGCTCCATGATCATTCGGGTTTTAATGAGACCTTGAATCTGAACCCAAAACCCTAAGGTTTCGAGCATAACATCCAATACATCTAAATAAAGATCCCGTGTAAGCTGTGCAACATTCGATATCCCTAGTACTCGTGCAA
Organism: Stictocephala bisonia; assembly: GCA_035578905.1. NCBI lineage: Eukaryota > Metazoa > Arthropoda > Insecta > Hemiptera > Membracidae > Stictocephala > Stictocephala bisonia. Next base: position 54,855 of record JAQJVL010002411.1, on the reverse strand, counting down.
GGTCTCCTATCATATTCTCCGGCATTAACTCAACCAACACCCTCACAATTTCTAATTCCACATCAGGTAAGCTCTCAAACGGTGTTGACTTAATTTCTTCCGAGATCCTAGCTAACGCCTGCTCTGGTAGTTCCATCATGTGAATAACTAGTACCTACCTGACATGTTATTCTAGCTATACTTAATAGTGTAACTCCTTACTATTTAAACACAAAATGTACCAAGCAACATTAATATCATAAACTCTGTGATTTGTATTTTTAGTTGTCCCCAAGCATTCATACAAATCTTTACAATACGTCTAATTTTTCCTTCTAGGTACGTCATATATAATTTCTGGCACCGACTCACAAACTTTTATTTGCTTAACTCCTGATTTTAGAGTGTTACTACTAGTGTCTATCACCACCTTCTCTGTTACGGGAGGTGATCCTGTCGGTTGTACGTGTTCGTAGTGTGCGGTAATTATGGCTACCCTCGTCCCAATTTTGGTATAAAGCTCAGACTTAAATTATGTTTTCTCAATTGTCTTTACACTAGGAGGCCTACGAAAAGGTCGTTTCTCCATAAATATTTTGGGCTCCCTCTGACTCGATTTTCCCAACTTAGATCCCAGGTCGAGAAAGCACTTCCCTCTTATAAAGATATTTTAAATGATTGTACTAGTATCGCGACATTCCTCTTTCGATATATTGTCACTGACTCCGACTCAGCCCTGCTGACAAATTCTCTAACCAGCCACTTCAAGTTTTTCTTTGATTTATAATACTCTACACCTGTCGTTTGATACCGTGAATTCGCTAAAATTCCAGCAAAAACTTCTTCTCGTAATTCAAACCCATCTGCTGTATTTATACCAATCCACAAAACAACTTTCCTAGACTTTCCTATGTAATTATAATACACTGATCTTAAATTTTCTAAAAACCCTTGTATTTTCCTTGGATACATATGTTAATTACTACTTATTTTATACACTATATCTATTGACCATTCATCTTTGCTTTGGGCTTCCAACTCTACTTCTCTACTACTATGGTCCCTACTAATAAATTCCTGATTACGCCAGGATAAATCCCACTACTGACACCAAATTTGTCATGTGGCGAGTGGGTAGACACCACGGTCAGGTATTTACTGAGTGAATATTAGTATTTACTTGGACTAATTACATTTATTAAGACAGGCTAATACCAAGCACACAGGATTATAAAAGATTAGAACAATATGTTACTTCAATACCAGGCTAAAACAGCTAATTAACTAACTACGGCATCAAGGAATGCCTACCCAAGTTTATCATTCATTACTAGCTCCACTATGAGCGTTCATAGTAGTTATGTTAGAGAAATAGAGTTGGTAAAATTTAGACTGGAAAGCTATGAAATTATGTTGAAGTTAATACATCATCAAGACTAATATGGCCTGATCCAACCTGGCAGATTCTACTTACATGAGAGCTCTCAGTGGCTACCGTGCTCAGCGCAACATGACAACTGACTCGATATTCGGCTCCTCAGAGCATCGCATAAAATCCCCTCTTTTGTCACAAAGATGACATTAATACCTTATTTGGTCATTCTCCAGAATAAAAGATTCTTATTGGTCGTGGCTTTCGAGACCAGTAAACCAGCACACAGGATGTGCGCACTTCCTCCGGATGGTCTAATTCTGTATTTGTGGAATATTACAAACTTTTCCTTGATTCTTTTATTTCTTAAAATGTGAATAAAAATTAACACCAAAGTATCGTATATTTTAATTATTAATATTGTTTTCTGCATTTATTAGTATATTATGCTGTTCATATACAGGTAGTGTCTGAGCACTACAGTAAAGTCCAATAATAAAATATGCTAACCGGCTCGGACCGAACTATGGAGACCGGCCGTCCTTCTAGGAAGGTATGATCGGTCACAATGAAGGATCTATCTGCCCAGAGGTTGGCTATAGCGTCTTCATATTCCTCCTGAAACATTCGAATTCGCTATTTTTATTTTAAAACCGTACTACTATGTTGATTTTTAATTTATAGGAAGCAAAATATAACGTCAATTACCTCAGTCAGTGGTGTGCGGCCAGCCAGTTGTTGTAGAGGGGTTGGCTCATTCTGTAAAAATTTAAGCTACTTAATAAATTTAAAAAACCTAATTTACCTGGAAAATTAAACATCTTTACAAATACGTACATCAAGCATTTCGACGATCTCATTCCCTCTCAGGAACCATCGTGGTGGTAGTGGATTGGCTTGAGTATGAAGATCCACACACATTTACTTTAACACAGTCGAAATAAACTTGTTGATATTTAAATCACACAAAGGAATTGTACTTACTAGATTGGTGTCGTCATCACTGTCAATGGCAACCACCATCGACTGGAGGGCAGAGAAGACGATAAAGCTGTTCATAGTGATGAGGATGTGCACTGGAGAACTGATGTGCCAATAGTTTTGTGTATTCCTGTGTTGCATTCTTCCAACAAGGAAGGTACGTAGTACTTTGACCCACCTTGCTTTGTGAACTTTCGCCACATTAATGCTTTGAGACTGCGGTTGAACCGCTCTACGATGGATGAACCGCTCTTACATTCATAATGGAAGAATGGAAAAGTGTAGGTAAAGTTTAACAATTTATTTGGTTTTGTTTTATGGAGCCCCATCCAACTCTTTTAACCAAGGCCCGTTGGTTACATGATTGATATTCCCACAAATCTTAGGCTGACTCAATACTTTAAAGTTACACCTTTACGAATCATCTTTGTTTGAAAGTTGAACATTATATTTGTTGTTGATATTTTCTGTATTTTTTTAAATACCAAACAAACAGTGTACTATACTTTCTTGACCAAAAAATTTGTATTCAATCTCACAAGCCATAGTCTGAACTATATACGATCGCTCAGAGCCAATATCAAACAAGTGCACAGGTATGGTGGTGTTAGTCTCAGGATTTCTCAAGTAAGCTATTAAGGTCTGCATAAAGACTCTGGGATGAGATACATCGTTTGAATGGTTAGGTCATTATAAACTTCTAACGGAAAGTGAGGTATCAAAATATAAGTATTTATTTTATAATATATATATATATATATACATATATATATATATATATATATATATATAAACGTACATAAAACCTCAACATTAGGTAATATTAAACTAAAACTCCCAGTGGGGTATCACATTAACAGTATTCGTTTCTTATTTGTTTAATACAATTTAATGAGTTTTAAAAAATTTTTTAGAGGATATATTACCCAAAGAAACTAAATTTGTGGTCATATAGTTCAAGAATCTTTGCAAGCCCACAAACCAACATTTTAAAAATGAGGTTGTGGGTAGAGTTCCACAATTAGACCTATAGCAGATTGACTTGGTGAGGTTGTAAGCCGAGCTTCCATAAGAGGCCGAGCTCTACAAAGGTGTTAAAAGTAAACACGACATACCTCCAAAGCAAAATATTACTATCCTACAGGGTAGAGCAACAACAAACGATCCTTGGGATCCTCTGGGAGATATGAATATTACCGCTTTAGTTTGAAAAATTCATTAAACAGAAGCTTGGTCTTATGCCTACTACTACTATTATTTAAAAGTGCCATTATAGATTATTTTATTTTACTAATAACAGTTGTTAATTTAACAAATATAAAAAAACACATTTTTTTGATCTTGTCACTGTGGGTGGTTGATATTTCGTGTTTAACATTATTTTAACTATATCTTTATATTCCTGCCGTCTGATTGTCACTGATTTTATTATTATGTTTGTTTACTTACCTGTAACTTTAATTTTATTGGACCTTTACACAAATAAAGTATTTGTTTTACTCGGCCTCTGGTATCATATTGATAAGAAAATACAATAGGAAGATAATTCACTTGTTTTAATTCCCAATTTGTAACATTATTCACAATCAAAGAATTATTTCAACTACTTAAATTGTTAGATTGCAATTCGTCAATCTCAGTATATTCTGTTACATTAAATTTGTCGTGTATAGGAACAAAAACGGAGCAAAAAACATAATTTCATGTGTCCTTTATCTTTTGTTGTCGACACTTATTAGTAGACTGTTAATCTTGACATAAAAAATCAACCCTATATCACTGACGTTACTAAACCTCTTACATTTTTAACCCCTTAACTACTAAACAATCTAAGAATCTAAGCGCTAAATTCGAATTAATTCGTTCACTGTGGCAAGCACTATATGTCGTTTTTTGCACACCAAGCATTTCTGCCAATACTAATTACATGATAGATTTACTACTTTTAGCGTTATTTGTAAATTAGTTAGTGGCATAATGTCTTAATGTTGATATCTCTTACGGCAGACGCCAAATGGTTTGATATCAATACCATCGTAAATTGATTATATTCCAACACAAGCAATTTGCAGTAAAAATATTTTAACATGTTAACACGTATTTGACATACAGCTATTTAATAACATACATGATCCGGGGTTAAGTGTTTTGTGAATGTGGTTTGGGGTTCACCTCCCTCTTAGTTAGGTCCAAACTCCCATCCACCATAGTTTCAAAATACAACCCTCCAAGGATCAAGCGAGTGCTACTATCAACTTCTTTGGCACCACAGTTGATGATTCCTACCTCAATTTTGGTGAGTTTTTTTATTTACATACTTATAATATTTGGACTTTTTGAGATTTTTTAAAAATATTGATGGTTTACCTTTATAGTATTTTATTAATAAATAATATATTCTAACTTATTAAAAAATGTTTGTTGTATGTTATTGATTTTTTATTTCCGAATTACAAAAATATCATAAAAATAACTTAAAATTCTTCAATTTAAATATTTTCATTTACCATATAATTTTTAAGTAAGTAGAAAGTGGTTAGTTTTAAATTTAATTTACAGAACATTATTACCTCTACGGAGACGATCTTCTTGAGACACGAGATGTTTGTGAGTCTAAATTCTTCCTAAATTAGTTGTATTGTATATTGTATTAAATAAAGTGCACAATATAACATTTTCATTATAGTGTACGATATAACATTTTAACGATTTAGGGAGACGTCTTTTGTGTATCATGTACAGATTTATTGTGTTTTTGTACATGCTAGACTTATTTACAATATATTAGTGCAGTACTTTTAAAAGTTATATTCAACATCTTATTAAAATACAACAGCTTTTTATTAAAATTAAAAATTTACTGAATTTGTTTTTCTTTTAAAGGTAGGTTTCACAATCCCTCCCAATATCCATATAATATAATTCAAAATGGTCCATTCTCTCATCAAAGTAATTACAAACGACAAAAAAAACTACAACTAACCAACTTTTAAAAAAAATGAGGTTGTTGTTAGAGTTCTACAATTAGACCTATAACAGACTGACCTGGCGAGGTTGTAAGCCGAGCTTCCATACGAGGCCGGGTTCTGCAAAGGAGTTAAAGGTATACGCGAATGAACTCAAAAACAAAATATTACTATCCTACAGGGTAGAGCAACAACAAACGATCCTTGGGATCTTCTGGGGGATATGAATATTACCACATTAGTTTGAAAAAAATCATAAACAGAAGCTCGGTCTTATCGTACTATTATTATAAAAGCATTATAGATTATTTTATTTTACTAATAACAGTTGTTAATGAAACAAATATAAAAAAAACACATTTTTCTATTCTTGTCAAGTAGAAGAGAAATATATGTTCTGGCCAAGTATCGGTATCTTATTAATATGCAAAACACGTGCCGCCACCTTATTACTATGCATACCACACACCTCCATGCCCTCATTAGTATGCATACCATGTCGTATCAAGGTCATTGACCCCCGCCAATGGTCATTGACCTCACAAAAAAATTATTAACCCCACCCGAACGACATTGTCCCCGCCTAACGGTAATTGGCTCCTGATCTTTGACCTCTGACCTCCCACCTCACGCCCCTGACCTTTGACTTTCAGGGTTCTCATTGATATTCCGTTTACGTAATGGCTTCATTCGGTACACAAGTAGCTAGTGTGTTGCGTTCTCATTAGTATTTAAACTGCATGCACGCTGCCTTTTCCAAGTGAAGTTTTGTCTGGGTTATCTATTAGTATGCAAGCTGCATGTGCGCTGCGTTCTCTTCTCAATACATTCTTACCTTCTAACATCCTTGACTAATATTTTAGTAACGTGCTTTTATAAAACAAGTACAATAATAAATTATTTTATCATGATATTTTTAAGTTTAACTGATTGAAGATTCGTTTTCATTGTGAATGTTTGATGTTTTTTTTATAAAAGTAATCGAACTTCACAGTAAACGTTTTGGAATAATGATAATTCAGTTAGAAGGTAGTATCTCTTCGGGTAAATCAACATTTGGAGTTTTAATATCTATTTTTTTAAATGTAACGGATATGATGTTATATATTCAAATGAACCAATAGATTTGTGGGTTGATTTCAATAGCATTAATTTACTAAATTGTTTTTATGAAAATATAAAAAATGGAGTTTTACTTTATAATTATACGTTTTAGTTAATATGGCACAAATAGAGAAACAAGCTGAGGAACAATTAAAAGAAGACATAATAGTTATTAAAAAAAGATCTGCCCAAAGTGTAATAGAAATATTTTCTAAACTTATGATTGATTAAAATATATTACAAAAATGTGAATATGACATTTTAAAACTGTATTAAAATTATTTATGTGTAAATAATAATGAAAACAAAATCATTTTATATTTAAAGACTGATCCAGAAATGTTTTATCAAAGAATATTCTTAAGACATTGTAAGGAAGAAATAGATTTTATTGATTAGAACTATATAAAACTTTTCGATTCCTTTCATGAAGATAGATTTTCACCAATAAATACAGTATTCAAACAATTGATAATAATAAATGATCAATCGTTGCTAAATGATGATGTAAAAACATACAATTTTATTCCCATTAAGTGGAGATTTTATGCAAGTGTTAGAGTTATATTTAAATAATTTTCAATCAAAATAAAATAAGCAATCATGTTTAGTATATCTTAATAGTGTCGCAGTGATGATGTAACAAACCATATTCCTTCATGCACGCGCAGTAGCTTTGTTCGTTCATAGCGTGCTGCTTGCATAGTAAATGTGTACTATATATACGATCACTCAGCAACAGATTGTTAGTGTTCGAGCATCATTTAACTTCTAGACCTTCAACAATACTACTCTTCTTGTAGGCGTCTACAAAAACATGAAGTACAGTATTTCTTTTCTTTTGTTGTTAAATTAATTAAACTCATCTTCAATTGGTGTATTGTAAAAGTTTATTTCAGAAAACATAACTTAATAAAGGATTACTATCTTTTATTATCTTTATATTGTTCAATTTTAATAATTTCATAAAGAATTAAACTCTTTTATTGTCTTTATATTGTTCAATTTAACAAATGAATATAAATCAAATACAATTTTGCATAAGTATAGTAAAGTGATTTCTAAGATTATAATGAATTGAAAATTTTTTAATCTGTTCATGAAATATTTTTATAAATGCAATTTTGTATAAGTAAAGAGATTTTTTGTATTTATATTAGGATTTAAACTATCAGATTTAATTGAATTTATTTTTCTTAATTTAATATTACAAAAATACTTATCCTTATATTTATTTGAAATGTTTTTACTTGCTGGTTGAAGGTTGCCTTCTTCTTCTACTATACACCATAACAACCACTATTACCAACATAACTAGCTCACACTCATACAACAAGGTTAGTAATTACAATACATAGTATAATCTTTATTCTGTTATTAACGACTTTTTGGGTATTTTCAATGTTTGAAATGTACATATATGAAATTTTTAATCAACACATTAGTTTTTAAATTTATTTTTCATTAACAATATATTTTCAATTAGTAATTACAATACATAGTATGATCTTTATTCAGTTATCAACGACTTTTTGGGTATTTTATAATCAACTCATTAGTTATTTAATTGATTTTTCATTCACAATAATAATTATTCAGATATATTATCAATTAACTAAATAAATTATTTTTAATATTACAACTGTTACACTGATTCCATTTATATTTTACATTCTCAATATTTAATTTTCAGATTATAGTTGAATATATGTACTAAATTTATGTTTATAATATAATGCAATGAAATTAATTGATTTGAATTTTCAGGTAATGGATCCTTGAGAGCCTTCCATAGTCATAAACGTGAGTCAAGAAGTAGATAGCGATCCAGCCAACCAAAGAAAACAACATTCGACTACCCCAACGTTTGGTAAAGACATAATGCCCGGACCATCTTCAGAACAGACACCAGCTCATGGTACGACTATATACTTTAATGTTATTCAAATAATTGAGAACTTGTTTTTGTTGAGAGCAGTTTCTCTTGACAAAAGGCAAAATTTAGCCAAATCCTTAAAAAATTCATTCGAAATACTTTCTGATCCGATTTTTATACAAACATCTTTTATTGTAAATCAATTGACTAAAACATTTGAAGACTATGTTAAAAACATTTCCGAACATTTAAACCAAGAAGGTTTAATTTCAGATACTTTTGTTGAAAGAAGTAATGAGGATATTATTTAAATTTTCCAACCAACATTAAAACGTGCAATTTTTCGTTAAACGAAACTCCCATTTTAAGCAATACAAAAATTAATGTCCATAGTTAGAAAAATATTTCAATTGGAAAACAAATGTAAACAAAACCCTAATGTCTCAAAAAAACGTAAACAATCTAATTCTTTTAAAGAATTTTGTAGTGATTCTGAAATTAAAGATGATGATGATGATAATGATGGTGGTTGATGATAATTATGATCATCACGATAGTATTTTTGGAACTTGTCTTTTTAAACAACAAAAAATGAACCTCTCTATATTAGTCAGGTATTTCAAGTGCAAACAGGTAATAAGAGAAGAAAAATTACTACACCAAGGGAATGCGGTACTCACTTAATAAAAATAGAAATATCTGATAAGAAGGATTTGAAAAAATGCAAGTCTAAAAAAATATAATGGCAAAAGGTTTTTAAAAAAGGTTATTTTTTGTTAAATATTAATAAAACAGATGAATCTGAAATATTAAAACAAATTTCTAGTAATCTAAACGCATAAGGCAATAAAGTCTTAAAATTGAAAAATATTAAAAAATAATGTGTAACATTTTGATAAGAAAAAAGAAAATACGTTTTAGAGGTCCAAGCTTTTGTAGAAAGAAAAAGATGTTCATATTTACTTATTATATGTATAATGACTAATAATAGTAATAAATATGTGAATTAGCAATATTATTATATAGACAATTTTAATATATATATATATATATATATATATATATATATATATATATATATATATATATATATATATATATTTATTTATTTCAGTTTTAAATGTGGAAAATCGATTGGAATATTATCGTTTTCAAAAAAACGCTACTGCTCCTCTTCGTGTATTTTCACGATCAGCAGGTTTTGATTTTAGTAGAGCATATGATGTTGTAGTTCCAAAAAGAGACAGAGCCATTGTTATAACCAATTTAGCATTAAAAATACCTAAAACTTGTTAAAGAAGAATAGCGTCAAGGAGTGGGCTGGCTCTAAGACATGGCATATTTGTAGGTGCAGGGGTTGTGGACGGTGATTATACTAGAAATATTAAGGTTATTTTATTTAACCATTTCAAAACAGATTTCTATATAAAACAAGGCGATAGAATAGCTCAAATCATTTGTAAACAAATGTTGTATCCGCAAGTATATGAAATAAGAGAGAATAAGAATAAGAATTTATTTCCGCAAATTGAGTACAATACATAAACAATTCATAGACTTGGAAATTGCACTGCCACGTTGCAAGTAATGTGGCAGTGTTACAAAAAATAAAACGAATAAAATAAAACAAATATTAATGAGTCCAGTTTCTAATTTAATTGTCTTCTGTTCCGTGCTTTGCCGTCTGCTTATAGCAAATTACATTTAGTAATATTATTCAAAATTAGCATACCCAAACATACTAAACAGGATAATAAGGTTAATGTAACGTTATACAATACAAACAGTTTCGAAAATAATAATGACAATAATATAGTAATAATGACAATAATAGAGTAATAATAATAATGAATATAATAAGAATATAAAGTACGAGATAAGTAATGATAACAAGGTATTCCTCTTTTAGGAAAAATACAACTTGACATGTTTCGAATTTAAATAAGAAAATTATTTAAAAATCAACTTCTCTGTACAATAATAACCACGATTTTAATTTAAAGAAGAAAAATATGAGTTTTGGACATTCTTTCAAGTACCAAGGCAATTGATTGAAGTATTTCGGACCGACATACTGATAAGGAAATCTATATAATGACTTGTTTACTTTGGGCAATCTAAAAGTTCTACTGTTGGTACTTCTAGTGCTATAAAACAAATTATTAGTTCATGTGTTTCCACTTCTTATATAAAAAACCTTCAAAACCTTGTAAACAAATAAATGTTGTATTGGAAGTATTTTTAATTTAGTATATAAGGGAAAAGAACTCTTCGTTTGTTTTTATGTAAAATTATTCTCAGGAAATGATTTTGAATTACTCTTAATTTCTGTATGTTATACTTGTAGGTTCCACCCCAACAATGAATTGCGTACTGTAATCTTGAATTTACTAAAGCGTAGTATAATGTTCTCAGTAGGTTAGTATCACAAAAGTTTCTTAAAAAATAAAATTTTCTTACGGCTGATTTTAATTTTCTACTCATATCCGTAATATGCATCTCCCATGACAAATTTTCATCTAGAACTACACCAAGATACTTGAAGGAATTTTGCTTTTCTATTAACTGACATTGGCAGTTAATTTGATCTAGACAGTCTAAATCGTGATATTTTTTTCGGATAAGGCAATTCGAAAATTTTGAAATTGAAATTTACATACTTTGTTTTTGCCACATTGACAACCATTCTGTTTGAATAACACCATTTTTTAAAATTAAAGCATCATGTGTGAACTGTTCCCATTAACTTATAATATTTTTATTAGAATAGAAAAAAGCAATGTCGTCAGCAAAAGCCCTGAGTTTACCCTTAAAATGAAGCTCTAAAAGATCATTTATAAAAATGAGGAAGAGAGTAGCAGAGGTGACAGATCCTTGAGGGACCCCAGCAACTAATGGGCGAGTAGCGCTCAACGAGGCACCAACCCTTACAGCTTGCTTCCTCCCTGATAAAAAACTTCTGAACCAATTATTAGCCACTCCCCTTATCCCTGCTGCCTCCAATTTCATTAATAATATTTCATGATTAACCAAATCAAAAGCCTTTTTAAAATCTACAAAAAGGCCAGTTACTTTATTATTATCATTTAAACTAGAGTAAATCATTGATGAAACATCTACTAGTGCATCCTCAGTTGATTTTCCTTTCCTAAATCCATATCGATTGTTGCTTGAAAAATTTATTTTCTGAAGATACCTAATTAGTCTAACATTAATTAATTTCTCAATAATCTTAGAAAATACTGATAACAAACTAATTGGTCTCAGGTTGTCAATTTTAATTGAGTTTGATTTTTTATAAATTGGGACTACGATGCTTAATTTGAGTAGATCGGGAAAGATACCATTTTTAAAGCTTAAATTAATTAAATAAGTAAGAACTGGAGCAATTGTTACTGCAGTATTTTTTATTTAAGAGACTGTGAAATGATCAAAACCAGTAGATTTTTTATTTTTCAACTTACTAATAACTTCGATTACTTCATTTTCACAAGTAGGCATAATAAAGAAGGAATTCAAATATGAAATGAAAATGAAATGAAATGAAATGAAATACGACTTTATTTAACCAGGCGAAGTTGGGACTAGAAAGTCCCTTCTTCCACTTAACCTGATACAAAAATAATTACAATCATAACAGTTTTGTTTTTAAATACAGTAATTGCAACTGAATAAAAGTAACAATAACTATTATAATACAAAAAAACTATTTTAAAGTAAATAATATTATAAATGATATGTGTAATTACAAGTATAAAATAAATTAACAGACTTAGAAATAAAAATGAGATTATGAAATTCCACTTACACCCTCACACACGCTCTCTTCAACTGGATCACACGCTCATTCACACTTATATTAACTAAATAGTAAATCATAAAACTAAAAGAAAAAAGGAAAAACTTACAAACCACATTCATACGTATCCTCCAGATGCTTGCCAAACACTACCGGCTATCATCGGACCCGCAGGAGAAAGGCTTTTACCTCCGCCCTGAAGCGATAACAGTTATCAATGTTCCTCATACCGTCTGGAAGGGAATTCCACAGACGGCAAGAATTTACGATAAACGATTTATTAAATATTGAAGTTCTATGAGTAGGAATACAAAGAAGCGAAGCACCCCTGCGTGTTTCCCGGGCACTAATATGAGACAAAAACTTGAAGTTATCAGACATATATTTAGGAGACTTCGTGTGCAATACCTTGTGTAAGAAAGAAATGGTGTGAAATTCATAGAGCCCCTTAATTTTTAGTAAAGAAAGTTGATCATAGAATTGGGTTACATGATCTCTTCTTGAAAGATGAAATATGAATCTGATGCAGTAATTTTGTGCACGTTGAAGTCTCTCAGAGAGCTCGGCAGACATGTCATTAATCACGACGTCACAATAATTGAAGTGAGTGAGAACTAGAGCCCTTACTAGCAACACTTTGACATTCAGCGGTAAGTAAAGTGCAAACCGTTTCAAACTGTGTATGCCTGCAAACACTCTGTTTACAAATTTCAGTTACCTGTTCAGACCATCCCAAGGTCCTAGTAATAGTGAGTCCAAGGTTACGTACTTTGTCGCTGTATTCAAGTGCCTGGTTGTTGAGAATAAGTTTCGGGATGGCATTGAAGTTAAGTTTGTTAAGAAGTTTGCTGTAACCAATTATTATGACTTGGGTTTTATTTTCATTCAGTTTCAATCCATGGCGGAGGGCCCAAGAGCTAATAGCTTGTATGTCGGAGTTCATAAGAAATACACATCTGTCCAAGTCAGTAATTGAAAAGTGGTGATATATCTGTAAGTCATCTGCGTACAAGTGAAATTTAGAGTTTAAAATTACATTAATTATGTCATTGATATAAAGAGGGAAGAAAATTGGCCCTAGCACTGTACCCTGAGGTACACCTCTAGTAACATATCTCAAGTGTGAAGCACCATTACCAGCTTTCACACACTGTCTACGGTCAGATAGATATGACCTCACCCAGTCAACACAACCATCAGAAAATCCACTCCTCTTCAACTTAAGTAAGAGAAGAGGGTGAACAACGCAGTCTAAGGCCTTAGAAAAATCAAATAAAGTTAAGAGTGTCAATTGCCTACTGTCCATGGCATGACGAATATCGTCAGTTATTTTTAGAAGTGCAGATGTGGTACTGTGTTGTGGTCTGAATCCAGATTGAAAATTGGACAGGATATTGTTACGTTCTATAAATGATGATAGCTGTTCATGTACTACTTTTTCAAGGCACTTGGACAATGCTGGGAGGATATTAATAGGTCTGAAATCAGAAGGTGACAGGGGAGAGGAGCATTTATGAAGTGGGCGTACAACAGCACTTTTCCAAATGTTTGGAAAAGTGGAAGACATGAGAGACCTATTAAAAATTAATGTAATTATTGGGAGTGTGACAGGCCAAGTATCTTTGATAAATTTAATAGGAATATTATCGGACCCGACTGCATTACTTGTAGTTCTCATGACTGCTCTACACACATCAGCCTCCGTTACAGATGAAAAGGAAAACTGCTCCTCAAAATGAGGTAAGGGCAATCTATGAAGTTGGTTGATGTAAGCAGGAACTCATGACTGGTCCACTGGTATATTTACGAAATAATCATTGATAGTATTGAGATCGATGTTGATGGATTTTTCAACCATGGGTTTACCAAGTCCCATTTCTTTGACTTTGGACCATAATTTTTTAGATGATTGGTGGAGACCAGAAAAGGATCTATAGTAGTACCTAGCTTTTGCATTACGTATTTGTTGTTGATTACTATTTCTAAGACGTTTATAGGATAGCCAGTCCTCAGGCAACTTTGAGCGTTTCGCTCTTGTAAACGATAGATCTCTTGCTTTTTGAAGGCGTCGAATATCATCAGTAAGCCAAGGAGCAGGCTTCTTTGTAACTCTTTTCGTAATCAAAGGAGCATGCTTGTCATACAAGGTAATTAAGATGTTATTAAATGCCTGTACCATATTATCAACGTCAGGGGAAAAAAGTACATCGTCCCACTGAGTTACATGCAAATCGAAAAGAAATTCTTCAAAATCTATGGCTTTATAATTTCTATGTTGAATATATTTGGGTTGTGATTTAGGAGGCTGAAGCTTGTAGGCACAGAAGATGAGATCATGCTTAGAAAGGCCAGGAACAGGGAGTTGTCCATGGTGTGCGACGTGGGTGAGATCGTTAACGGCAATAATATCCAACCAGGTATCACCAGTCAAAGTGTGGTGGGTGGGCTGAAGTGGTAGTATTTTCATGTCACAGGAGTCAAACATAGTTGTCAAAAATGTTTTTTTGTAAGTAGTTTGACCCACCAAATCGATATTGAGGTCTCCCATGACAATTACATGCCTGTACCCAGCCATAAGGTCGAGAAGAATATGTTCAAAATCAGCTAAGTACCCTAGATTTGGTGCCCAGTAACAAATACCAACTAAAACGTGTATTCCATTTAGATTAACGTCAATAAACATAAACTCAGGTCTTCCTGGAATTAAAGTGTTTGAAAAAAATATAATTTTACAAGGGAGGTGAGACTTGACGTAAATTGCTACACCACCACCTCTTTTGTGAAGGTGGTCGTTTCTAAATAAATTATAACCAAATAGCTCGACACTTTTGTCACTATACGAAGGCTTAAGCCAAGTCTCAGATATTAATATGATATCAAAAAGAGACGATTGAAATATTGTCATGAATTCGTCAATATGACAGAAGAGGGATTGTGCATTAACGTGAGCTGCCTTGAGAGTATTTAAAAAAGGGGCGAGAGTTTGGCAGAGAAGTTGAGGCAGGGGGAGCGAGTGTGTCTGCAGGGCGGGAGGAGCGTCAGGTATCACGGCGGGCGGGTGAGACACCACGGGCACAACGGGACCGGCAGCGGACGGCACATTTTGAAGGAACCATTAACACCACTCATACTACAATCATACCAACAATCACACCATAACAACAAAACTAAAAGATACTTATACATATTAAATATGGATATATAATAGGCCTACATCTCCTAGATCGGCTCTGAGTCAACAAAAACATAGGTAATTAAAGTTGGTGTGACTTCAAGTTGAAAATAAATGAATGAAATAGAGCTATACACAATTATGATTGTGAATTTACTTTAAAATAACAATAAAAAGTGTAAAAAGACACTCAAAATGCTCAAGATTAATGCAGAAGTACGGGTTTCATACATTATACTTAAATTTGCATACGCTTTAATAAACAGTTAATAGGGGAGAAGTAATAATAATGATAATAAATAAATAAAAACTTACTATTCTAAACCATATACACACACACTCACACCAAAAATACATCCTAACAACAACAGAGTAAGATAACCTACTAACAAAGCAATTTTAGTTATATAATGGGTTGCAGTGATGTAAATACTGATCGAATGTGGATATAATAATTGTGCTAATATGCTGTTGAAAGTGGAACATTAAGATGTCGTTAATAATAATTAACATTAATAATTTGTCGTTAAATATAAACAATTAATAATAATAATAAAAAAGAAAACTTTGTAAAAGTAAAAATAATAATAAATCAATGAAATTAATTGTGTAACTATTATTTAATGAAAGACAACATTTACTTTTCTTTAATTGAATTGATCTAAATAATAACGGTAAACATAGTAATTAATAATCAAATTAATAAATCAATAAAAATATATTTGTAACTAATATTTAAAGAAAACATTGATGACGACTAAAGATTGAGCACATGAAGGTTTAATAAATAATAATTTTATATTTTTGTCTATGTATTTGAATACAAATTTGTTCATGATTATTTTAAATATCTTACGTCTTAGCAGTGGTAACAGGCAGGTCCTCTATTCGAGTGGCACTCCCCCGGCGGCCGTCCCCGTCGATCCACATCACCCGACCGTCTACAGTCCATGTGTTGCGGACTCCGAAGATGGTTGAAGCCCTCCGGAACACCTCCAGACGCAGCTTCGTAAGATCCTCCCTGATGTAAGAAATATCAACTAATGTAGAATGTACTGAGCATAATTCTGCAGGATTTGGTTCATCAGGTGTGCAGTTATTTTTTGTTTCATTTTCAGATGGAAAACCATCTCCCATTTAAAAAATAAAAATTATTCAGGACGAACCTATGGATATTCAACAGTTGCTTGGTAATTAAGATAATAATCAAATTTTTTATAGCGAGATAAATCAAAATTTGAAAAGAAAAAGATGTAGACTAAAATATAGTTATTCTGTAAAAGATAATTATTTTGTAGAGATAGAAAAAGCTTTTAAAGGTATTTTGAAAACATATTTTTGGAAAAACAACGAAAAAGATGTTAAAGATATTTGTTTAATTTTATTGAATTGCGAAACTTCAGTAATTGGTATATTTATTTATTTATTAACAATTTGTTTACAATTGTTTGGCCCCACCAAGTTACAAAAAACTTGTCGGTGGGGTCCATTTCTTCCACTTTAAATATACAGGATTTGATTTTATAACAATTTTAATTACTGTGGCGGTACAGGGGCAGGCAACAGCATAATTTTCTCTTTTAAAGCAACTGCAGATCTATCCTGCTGCAAATAAATACCTAGCAATAGTAAAGTAACATATGAAATAAATAAATTATTACTAACCAATAACAATAAATAATATACTAGTAGTAAATTAGTAATACAAGGTGAGCAAACATAGTTAACAGTAACAATAAATTAATAAACTATTCCCTACATATATCCTGTGCTTGTCACCCAATCAATGAATAGAAAACAGATAACTCATCAAGATATATGCATGGAAAAAGAAGTTATATCTCTGTGCCTGTCTCCAGACGTCTTTGGTCCGTCTGTCCACTTCAAGGAGAAAGGTAAACAAGCCCTCTATCAACAACAGCAACATAATCTCAAAACGCAAAGAGGTTAACTTTTACTCACCCAATCATAGTTTTACTTTTGGTGTTGGTCGTATTGATCCTACGAGTCAATATTTATATTAGTTACTTGAATACCGTGTATGTTTAGAGTTACCAACAGTGTACAAGGTATAGGATCATTGTCTTTCAAGCTAGTCCTATGTCTCAGTGTTCGTGAATTGCAGTGCTGTATGGGCTCTATTATATACCTGTTTATTTGTCAAGTAGTTAGTCTTAGTGACTGATGTGTGGAGTAAGTATTGTCACAGTGTCTTGTGTTGTAAATTGTGTTTTAACCAGTGTTTGTATGTTCGGTTTACCGTCTTAGTGTTAAGTGATTGTATCTTTTATTAAAGCACTATACCTTGATCACTTCTACTAGTGATAAACTAGTAGGCATCATTGTACTCAATCATTAGTGACAGTGAAGTGATAGTGAAGTAATAGTGCAGTGATAGTGAAGTAATAGTGAGAATGTGTTTTGTTGTTTATGGTCACTATCCGTTCTAGTGGATATCGGTTCAGGTAAGTTTATAATTAGTCTCACATCAACAGAGTAGTCTCAGATAGCCACAGCCTAACTTTTTTCTTATAATAATTCATACTGTTAATTTCTTCAATATTATTTGGTAGCTGATTAAATAAATGGGGAACAGTATATTTTGGCAATCTTTTACCATACAGTGTACGAGGAGTTGGAGTTACATATTTAATCACTCTCCTTGTGTTAAATGTTCTACTGTACAGTATTTTATATTCACTCTCTTCGAAGTATTTAATTAACATATTAAGTATGTAAAGACCTTTAGCTGTTAATAGGCCCATGTAAATAAACTCATTATTCTCATCTATGTCTAGGTTGGGACCAATATTGCTTTTAAAGAGAGTCTTCAAAACTCTTTTTTGAAGCATATTTATTGAATTAAGATGACATTCTGCTGCTGTCCCCCATACCGAAACACCATACCTCATATTTGACTCAATAAGTGCCTTATAAACACTAATTTTAACCTTTTGGTTTACTTTATTTTTTAATCTATACATGACACCTACACTACACATGGATTAAGTTTTTTACGTAACGTGGACACATGATCCTTCCATGTCAATTTATTGTCAACCGTTAGACCCAAATATTTTGTCTTCTCCACCATCATAATGTTTTCACAGTTACAGTTTTCTATGTTGTGTAGACATTTTCAATTATGATATGCAATTTTGATGTTGTTATCAAATTTCATGTTTTTTGGACAGAAATGCATTATGCGGGTTTTTTTTACTGTTTATCGCCAAACCATTATCATGAGCCCACTTGGTAAAAGTTTTAAAATCATCTTGTAAATGTCTTTCAGCTATATTTAAATCTCTGTTCACTGCTAATAACAAAATGTCATCTGCATAGGCCCATATCTGGCAGTTCTTCATTTGACTCAGTATTTCATTTTAATATATGATAAATAATGTCGGTCCAAGCTGGCTTCCCTGGGGTACTCCATAATTAATATATTTTTCATCACTGAAATTGTTAAATAACTTTACTACAAATGTTCTATTATGTAAGTAACTCTTAAACCAATTTAGATAGGGATCCCTCACACCTATCCTCTCTAACGCTTTACAAATTAGTTTATGCTCAACGGTGTCAAACGCATTGGAGAAGTTAATAAATAGGCCCAATCCATGACTTTTAGAATCCATCACTTCATTTGCTTCATTTGCAAATTCCTCCAAGGCAAGCTGGGTATTGAGCTTTTTTCTAAAACCAAACTGCCTGCGATTTAGGATATTATTTTCCATTCAGGACTTCTGATACATATTTTTCAAATATCTTATCAATACTACTAACAATAGCCACTGGTCTATAGTTATAAAATTCTTTTTTGTTTTTGCCTTTATGTATTGGTCTAATTACTGCCTTTTTCAAACATTCTGGAAATATACCCTCAGTTATTGATTTATTTATTAGTCTGGCCAAAAGTTCTGCTATCATATCCACAATCAGCTGTAAATCTTTCATTCTAATTTGATCAACACCAGGTGCCTTGTCTTTATTCATTTTTTAATTATATTGAAAATTATCTCCTTGGTAGCTTTCGGTATTTGTAGAAAATATTCAGACATTTTATTTTGAGATCTTAAATTATTCTCAGTGAGCATAATATCATGATTTTGAATGAAATCGCATGTATGTTTTAACACTCTACCCCTTCAACAAAATACTGAGCAAAGCCATTAGTTATTTGATTTTTACTCATAATTTTTCCCATAGCTGTTTCAACTGTCCTGTCAATATTACCTTTTTTCTCTCTACCAAGTAAATTATTCACATTTTGCCATACTTTTTTTTCATCGTATTTATTCTTTTCACACAATTGCTTATAAAACTTATTTTTGTTATATCTTATTTCACTTGTAACGTTGTTTCTAAGTCGTTTATACAAATTTCTGTGTCCTTGATTTGAGAGGTCCCCTTTCCAAAGATGAAAAATTCTATCCCTTTCCTTAATTAATTGCAAAATTCCATGTGCCATCCATTCTTTTTTTAAAATATTGGACTTCTGGCTTTGCCCAGTTTCCCCACCACCTTTCTTAGTGATTGTTACTTTACATTTTTCATAATTAAGTCTAAATTTCCTAATTAACTCTTCAAACCCTCTGTTAACATTGTTTTCTGCCATTAAATCCCAGTTTTCTCGTAACAATCTCTCTTTAAGCAGCGATTCATTTATTTTTTCAAATTTTTCTACCTCTGCGTCTCCTTTTCCTCCTTCCTCCATTACAATTCTAGTAATTATAGGATAGTGGTCTCAGATCTTTGTTTTTATAACACCAGATAAAATATTTTCAATAGGCCTATCAAGCTTGTAATAAATATGATCAATGCACGATTCTACAACAGTATCCAGTCTAATTTCTTCTCTGGTGTAATCCCAAATTGCTCTTTCCATACCCCAGGTTGCTAGTACAGCTTCATATCTGTGTACATTTAAATTGTCTTTATCTTTACTGTTTATGTTAGTATCTCCAATGAATATTAAATTTTTATATGAGTTTAATGCTTGTAAAGTAGTTTCAAATTCCTGAATAGCTTGAGGAACAGGAAATCCAGTAGAGGAGGTGGGGGGTCTATACACTGTGTGGATTCCAAGTTTGCCACGGCTACTGGACCCAATTATCTCCAGCTCTCCAGTTATGTTTTCATACGTTACAATTTCATGCAAATCTGTAGGAGTAAAGTTCAAAGTTTTATTATTTACATACATAGCTAGGCCCCCTCCGTCTTTGTTTTCCCTTAGTTTAACAATTTTGTGAAATTTTCCAAATTAAAAACAGATATTTCGTTTAGGTCACAGGACACCTCAGATAAAATCAGCAGATCAACAGTAACTTTACCTATTGCTAATTGTATTTTCAAATTATCCCAGTGCTTTCTAATTGATCTTATATTAAGGTAAACTATTTCTATACTACACATATTATCTAAATATTTTACGCTTTTGCACCATTCGTTAAAACTTTGGTAGGTGTCAAAAAACAGTCTACTATCTATTAACTCTGGGGCCATATCATTTGAATTGCTATTCCTAATCCTAACTTTAATCTAGATGTGCAATCTGATACCATATAGCCTAGTGAAACATATAAATATCTAAATATAATCCAATAAGAACGCCACCAATAAACCTTGAGACAAAATAACGATATTACCCTAATATAGCCTAACTTAATAAATAAATAATTATAACATTGTAAGTTCAAAAATAACAAGTAATAAACTCCGAAACAAGATAACAATAAATAAACACTATAAGCTATAACAAATAAATATTGATAACCATGCAGAAACAAAAATAACAGATAGTAAAATGTTGGAAAAAATAACAGTGTGTAACTTAAGTAGCCTATTATTAGAAATAAATACCTTTGGAACAGGACATTCAAAAAGAATAAATAATAAACTATGAAAGAATATAACAATGAATAAAATCTATATAAATTTGACAACCATGCATAATAGACTCTAAGAAAAAATAACAGGGCATAAAATATAGCGATCAGTGTAATAATAAATATATGCTTGGAGCCATGCAAATACGAAAGTGATAAATAATAGACATTGAGAAAAGAAACCAATGAACACTTAACAAGGCTTACCTCTGAGAATAAATACTTAGGCCTATAGATAATAACCTTGTAGATAAATACTTAAAATTGTGCATAGGTAAATCTATCGAACCACAACCCATAAAAAATAGGCCAGCATTGAAAATATGAAGGTATAACAGATAAGAAATCCCGGTGTAGGGGGAGATGACAAAATATACGTTCTCTGACCCTATAACAGGGTAGATTTCTTTTACTTTCTTTACCATGCTACTCTACTCATTTTATCTTTTTTAAGTCCTCTTTACTTTTAATAACTAGAATATTTTTGTAATTTTCTCCCTTCCTCACCAGGATTTTTCCGCCCCTGAACCATACAAATTTATAATCATGTGTTTTGGCTCTTATTTTGGTCTCCTTCAGCAACAGTCTGTAGTATGGGCAGAGATTCTCGTTCCAAATAAACTCCTTCCAGTTCAGCCCTTCTGCCACACTGCAGCCTTTGGTCTCTTTCAGATTTGGAGAAGAATTGCACGATGATTGTTGCTGGCTTGCTATCATTCCTAGGTTGAAGTCTGTGTGCTTGGTGGATAGTTTGCAGGTCAAACGGCACCTTGATGTTACGGGCCACCTTTTGAAGAACTTCCTCTAACCTTCTCACTATCTTTATCACACTCAGGGACCCTGTATTTCTAAGTTGAACCTACGACCACACTGGTCCAGGTCAGCTAATTCTACAGTCAGCTTTTCAGTTAGGTCGTGATTAGACTTCTCTTTAGTTTTTAGTTTTTGGACCTCTGCCTTAAGCACTTTATTTTCTGCACGCACTTGCTCCAGTTCCACTAAAAGGATTTCATATTTTTCAGCTAGGAATTTAATTGAGTTTTTAAATGCTATCCAGCTGTCCTTTGATGCCCATTAAACTGTTTACCTTAGATAATATGGTCTTCTGTACTTCAATATTACTAACATCAAATTCGTCATTGGGGTTATTTTCCTCCTCCGGTTCCTCGGTAGACCTCTTTTTAGCTTCCCTACATTTTACACAGGTCCAGGATGACTGATTAACTCCTAACGACCTCCAAGTTTGTTTCCTTATACAACAAGTGTCTAAATGTAATCCTTGTTTACATACCGAGCATAAGTTAAATTTTTGTTAGTGGAATTTGGTGCTATAAAATTCAATATAGTAATAGAATGTAGTTACATAAAACCTTTAATTATGAAATTAAAAATCGTGCTTTCAAAACTATGAATGAGACTATACAGTATATAAAGGTTCATCTATAGTAAATGTTTTACATAAAATGTTTAGGAAAACATTCGACTACCCCATCGTTTGGTAAAGACATAACGCCCGGACCATCTTCAGAATAGTCACCAGCTCATGGTACGACTATATACTTTAATGTTATTCAAATAATTGAGAACTTATTTTTGTTGAGAGCAGTTTCTCTTGACAAAAGACAAAATTTAGCCAAATCCTTAAAAAATTCATTCGAAATACTTTCTGATCCGATTTTTATACAAACATCTTTTATTGTAAACCAATTGACTAAAACATTTGAAGACTATGTTAAAAACATTTCCGAACATTTAAACCAAGAAGGTTTAATTTCAGATACTTTTGTTGAGAGAAGTAATGAGGATATTATTTAAATTTTCCAACCAACATTAAAACGTGCAATTTTTCGTTAAACGAAACTCCCTTTTTAAGCAATACAAAAATTAATGTCAATAGTTAGACAAATATTTCAATTGGAAAACAAATGTAAACAAAACCCTAATGTCTCAAAAAAACGTAAACAATCTAATTCTTTGACAGAATGTTGTAGTGATTCTGAAATTAAAGATGATGATGATGATGATAATGACATGGCTGATGATAATGTTAATCATCACGATAGTTTTTTTGGAACTTGTCTTTAAAAAAAAAAATGAACCTCTCTATATTAGTCAGGTATTTCAAGTGCAAACAGGTAATAAGAGAAGAAAAATTACTACACCAAGGGAATGCGGTACTCACTTAATAAAAATAGAAATATCTGATAAGAAGGATTTGAAAAAATGCAAGTCTAAAAAAATATACTGGCAAAAGGTATCTAAAAAAGGTTATTTTTTGTTAAATATTAATAAAACAGATGAATCTGAAATATTAAATCAAATTTGTAGTAATCTAACCGTACTAAGCAATAAAGTCTTAAAATTGAAAAATATTAAAAAATAATGTGTAACATTTGATAAGAAAAAAGAAAATACTTTTTAGAGGTCCAAGCTTTTGTAGAAAGAAAAAGACGTTCATATTTACTTATTATATGTATAATGACTAATAATAGTAATAAATATGTGAATTAGCAATATTATTATATAGACAATTTTAATATATATATATATATATATATATATATATATATATATATATATTTATTTATTTATTTATTTCAGTTTTAAATGTGGAAAATCGATTGGAATATTATCGTTTTCAAAAAACGCTACTGCTCCTCTTCGTGTATTTTCACGATCAGCAGGTTTTGATTTTAGTAGTGCATATGATGTTGTAGTTCCAAAAAGAGACAGAGCCATTGTTATAACCAATTTAGCATTAAAAATACCTAAAACTTGTTACAGAAGAATAGCGTCAAGGAGTGGGCTGGCTCTAAGACATGGCATATTTGTAGGTGCAGGGGTTGTGGACGGTGATTATACTGGAAATATTAAGGTTATTTTATTTAACCATTCCAAAACAGATTGCTATATAAAACAAGGCGATAGAATAGCTCAAATCATTTGTGAACAAATGTTGTATCCGCAAGTATATGAAATATCAACTAATGTAGAATGTACTGAGCATAATTCTGCAGGATTTGGTTCATCAGGTGTGCAGTTATTTATTGTTTCATTTTCAGATAGAAAACCATCTCCCATTTAAAAAATAAAAATTATTCAGGACGAACCTATTGACGTTGATGTACAACAGTTGCTTGGTAATTAAGATAATAATCATATTTTAAATAGCGAGATAAATCAAACTTTGAAAAGAAAAAGATGTAGATTAAAATATAGTTATTCTGTAAATGATAATTATTTTGTAGGGATAGAAAATGCTTTTAAAGGTATTTTGAAAATTTATTTTTGGAAAAACAACGAAAAAGATTTTAAAGATATTTGTTTAATTTTATTGAATTGCAAAATTTCAATTATTGGTATAGTTAAATCTTTGTTAATGGAATTTAGTGCTGTAAAATTCAATATAGTAGTAGAATGTAGTTACATTAAACCTTTAAATAATGAAATTAAAAATCGTGCTTTCAAAACTATGAATGAGACTATACAGTATATAAAGGTTCATCTATAGAGTAAATGTTTTACATAAAATGTTTAGGAAAATTTGTAAAGAGGAAAGTGAATATCAAGGTAAAGGAAGTGGTTGGACTTTACATTTTGTAGATGGAATTTTACTAAGGTTTAGTAAATATAGTCCTCTTTCAAGTTCAACATTATTGAAACGACCTGATAGTATAGCAACAAAAAAGCGGTTATTAATCCAAAATATCTGAATGATAATGAATGTTACAAATGGTCAGTTCTAGTCCGCTATGTGAAGTGTAAAAACAAATATCAAATTGATCATACATATCACCAATTATGTAATAAATTTAATTTTGAAAATCTTCAGTATCCAGTAACACTAAAAGAGATTACAACGATTGAAAAAAATAATAAAGATGTAAGTGTTATCGTGTATACTCTTAATAACAAGTCGAATGTAGTGTATCCTTTACGAGTGTGTAAAAATGAAGCACATAATCATTTTGATTTCAGATCAATCTGGTAACAACCATTATTGTTATATTATTGATTTTTCAAGATTATTAAGAGCTCTAAATTCCAAATTCACGAGGTTTATGATTTTTTGCAAACGTTATTTTGAATACTATCAAGGACCCCAACGTTTTGAAAAATTAGAAAACCATAAAAAAGATTGTTGTATCAATTCGCCAGTGAAAGCTGCAATGCCTTGTGTAGATGAAAATGATGAAGTGCCAATTTAAGCTTTAAAAATGTTCGTTATAAATATAAAATACCAATAGTAGCATGTTGTGATTTTGAGTGTATTTTACGAAAAGTAGATGAGAAACAAACCAAGTATACAACTGTAAATGAAATTCACGAACCTATGAGCTTTTGTGTCTACTTAGCTGTTGATAATACATTACATGAAAGTGTTGTATCACACCATCCTCTAGAACCATATTTGTATCGATAAAAAGATGCTGCTTCAAAATGTATGGACTATCTAATTTCAATAGCCAATTTAATAGGTGATCATACCTAGGTCATCATACCTTTAGGTAATCTTAAGATGTACTTCTTGTCTTCACATCTTAAGAGAACCATGGTCTGTTCAATCACCTTGACAAAAACATTATTTTTAAATGTTCGAAGCAAATTAATCCGGGTGTTGAAGGTTTCTACTGTTTGGTGTGGAGGAAGAGTTGTATTAGTTCTGTCTTTCGGTTTAATGTGAATACTGTAAAGTACATCATCCGGAAGACAAAATCTAACACATTGCTCTCCTTTCTTTCCACCATGTTTTGAAAATATAAGAACAAGGTTTGGTGGGAAGGAAGGATTTGCTTCGGCGGGAAATTAGTTGGTTGCATTTGTCGGACGTGGGTAGGTTTCTTAACGGGGTAGATGGTAGAGGTGAAAGAAGAGGAACGTTCATGAACAAAAAGGATGAAGAATCGGAGGAAACACTGATGGGCGAAGGAGGAGGTGACACAGTGGTTCTTGAAGTTTTCTGAACAGCAGGAAGACACGCAGTGATTGATGGCGAAGAAGGAGGAGGCGCAGTCAAATTCGGAGATGAATTGATGATGGGCGAAGCAGTTGTTTATAAAATATGAGGAGGCGCAGTCAAAGTTGAAGATGAGTTGTCCAATTCTTCATTTTTAACAAATGAAGAAGGGGGAGGTGTTGCTTGCTGGTTGAAGAAAGCAAGAAAAAGAAATGATTTTGCTTACTGGTTGAAGGTTGCCTTCTTCTTCTACTATACACCATAACAACCACTATCACCACCATTACTAGCTCACACTCATACAACAAGTATAGTTATTACAATACATAGTATAATCTTTATTCTGTTACTAATGACTTTTTGGGTATTTTCAATGTTTGAAATGTACATATATGAAATTTTTATTCAACTCATTAGTTTTTTAATTCATTTTTCATTAACAATATATTTTCAATTAGTAATTACAATACATAGTATGATTTTTATTCAGTTATCAACGACTTTTTGGGTATTTTATAATCAACTCATTAGTTCTTTAATTGATTTTTCATTCACAATAATAATTATTCAGATGTATTTTCAATTAACTGAAAAAAATATTTTTTAATATTACAACTGTTAAACTGATTCCATTTATATTTTACATTCTCAATATTTAATTTTCAGATTATAGTTCAATACATGTACTGAATTTATGTTTATAATATAATGCAATGAAATTAATTGATTTGAATTTTCAGGTAATTGATCCTCGAGAGCCCTCCATAGTCATAAACTTGAGTCAAAAAGTAGATAGCTATCCAGCCAACCAAAGAAAACAACATTCGACTACCCCAACGTTTGGTAAAGACATAATGCCCGGACCATCTTCAGAACAGACACCAGCTCATGGTACGACTATATACTTTAATGTTATTCAAATAATTGAGAACTTGTTTTTGTTGAGAGCAGTTTCTCTTGACAAAAGGCAAAATTTAGCCAAATCCTTAAAAACTTCATTCGAAATACTTTCTGATCCGATTTTTATACAAACATCTTTTATTGTAAATCAATTGACTAAAACATTTGAAGACTATGTTAAAAACATTTCCGAACATTTAAACCAAGAAGGTTTAATTTCAGATACTTTTGTTGAGAGAAGTAATGAGGATATTATTTAAATTTTCCAACCAACATTAAAACGTGCAATTTTTCGCTAAACGAAACTCCCATTTTAAGCAATACAAAAATTAATGTCCATAGTTAGACAAATATTTCAATTGGAAAACAAATGTAAACAAAACCCTAATGTCTCAAAAAAAGTAAACAATCTAATTCTTTTAAAGAATTTTGTAGTGATTCTGAAATTAAAGATGATGATGATGATAATGATTGTGGTTGATGATAATTATGATCATCACGATAGTATTTTTGGAACTTGTCTTTTTAAACAACAAAAAATGAACCTCTCTATATTAGTCAGGTATTTCAAGTGCAAACAGGTAATAAGAGAAGAAAAATTACTACACCAAGGGAATGCGGTACTCACTTAATAAAAATAGAAATATCTGATAAGAAGGATTTGAAAAAATGCAAGTCTAAAAAAATATACTGGCAAAAGGTTTCTAAAAAAGGTTATTTTTTGTTAAATATTAATAAAACAGATGAATCTGAAATATAAAATCAAATTTGTAGTAATCTAACCGCACTAGGCAATAAAGTCTTAAAATTGAAAAATATTTAAAAAAATGTGTAACATTTGATAAGAAAAAAGAAAATACGTTTTAGAGGTCCAAGCTTTTGTAGAAAGAAAAAGACGTTCATATTTACTTATTATATGTATAATGACTAATAATAGTAATAAATATGTGAATTAGCAATATTATTATATAGACAATTTTAATATATATATATATATATATATATATATATATATATATATATATATATATATTTATTTATTTATTTATTTATTTCAGTTTTAAATGTGGAAAATCGATTGGAATATTATCGTTTTCAAAAACGCTACTGCTCCTCTTCGTGTATTTTCACGATCAGCAGGTTTTGATTTTAGTAGTGCATATGATGTTGTAGTTCCAAAAAGAGACAGAGCCATTGTTATAACCAATTTAGCATTAAAAATACCTAAAACTTGTTACAGAAGAATAGCGTCAAGGAGTGGGCTGGCTCTAAGACATGGCATATTTGTAGGTGCAGGGGTTGTGGACGGTGATTATACTGGAAATATTAAGGTTATTTTATTTAACCATTCCAAAACAGATTGCTATATAAAACAAGGCGATAGAATAGCTCAAATCATTTGTGAACAAATTTTGTATCCACAAGTATATGAAATATCAACTAATGTAGAATGTACTGAGCATAATTCTGCAGGATTTGGTTCATCAGGTGTGCAGTTATTTATTGTTTCATTTTCAGATAGAAAACCATCTCCCATTTAAAAAATAAAAATTATTCAGGACGAACCTATGGACGTTGATGTACAACAGTTGCTTGGTAATTAAGATAATAATCAGATTTTAGATAGCGAGATAAATCAAACTTTGAAAAGAAAAAGATGTAGATTAAAATATAGTTATTCTGTAAATGATAATTATTTTGTAGGGATAGAAAATGCTTTTAAAGGTATTTTGAAAACATATTTTTGGAAAAACAACGAAAAAGATTTTGAAGGTATTTGTTTAATTTTATTGAATTGCAAAACTTCAATTATTTGTATAGTTAAAGCTTTGTTAATGGAATTTGGTGCTGTAAAATTCAATATAGTAGTAGAATGTAGTTACATAAAACCTTTAAATAATGAAATTAAAAATCGTGCTTTCAAAACTATGAATGAGACTATACAGTATATAAAGGTTCATCTATAGTAAATGTTTTACATAAAATGTTTAGGAAAATTTGTAAAGAGAAAAGTGAATATCAAGGTAGAGGAAGTGGTTTGACTTTACATTTTGTAGATGGAATTTTACTAAGGTTTAGTAAATATAGTCCTCTTTCAAGTTCAACATTATCGAAACGACCTGATAGTATAGCAACAAAAAAGTGGTTATTAATCCAAAATATCTGAATGATAATGAATGTTACAAATGGTCAGTTCTAGTCCGCTATGTGAAGGGTAAAAACAAATATCAAATTGATCATACATATCACCAATTATGTAATAAATTTAATTTTGAAAATCTTCAGTATCCAGTAACACTAAAAGAGATTACAACGATTGAAAAAAATAATAAAGGTGTAAGTGTTATCGTGTATACTCTTAATAACAAGTCGAATGTAGTGTATCCTTTACGAGTGTTTAAAAATGAAGCACATAATCATTTTGATTTCAGATCAATCTGGTAACAACCATTATTGTTATATTATTGATTTTTCAAGATTATTAAGAGCTCTAAATTCCAAATTCACGAGGTTTATGATTTTTTGCAAACGTTATTTTGAATACTATCAAGGACCCCAACGTTTTGAAAAATTAGAAAACCATAAAAAAGATTGTTGTATCAATTAGCCAGTGAAAGCTTTAATGCCTTGTGTAGATGAAAATGATGAAGTGCCAATTTAAGCTTTAAAAATGTTCGTTATAAATATAAAATACCAATAGTAGCATATTGTGATTTTGAGTGTATTTTACGAAAAGTAGATGAGAAACAAACCAAGTATACAACTGTAAATGAAATTTACGAACCTATGAGTTTTTGTGTCTACTTAGCTGTTGATAATACATTACATGAAAGTGTTGTATCATACCATCCTCTAGAACCATATTTGTATCGATAAAAAGATGCTGTTTCAAAATGTATGGACTATCTAATTTCAATAGCCAATTTAATACGTGATCATACCTAGGTCATCATACCTTTAGGTAATCTTAAGATGTACTTCTTGTCTTCACATCTTAAGAGAACCATGGTCTGTTCAATCACCTTGACAAAAACATTATTTTTAAATGTTCGAAGCAAATTAATCCGGGTGTTGAAGGTTTCTACTGTTTGGTGTGGAGGAAGAGTTCTATTAGTTCTGTCTTTCGGTTTAATGTGAATACTGTAAAGTACATCATCCGGAAGACAAAATCTCACACATTGCTCGCCTTTCTTTCCACCATGTTTTGAAAATATAAGAACAAGGTTTGGTGGGAAGGAAGGATTTGCTTCGGCGGGAAATTAGTTGGTTGCATTTGTCGGACGTGGGTAGGTTTCTTAACGGGGTAGATGGTAGAGGTGAAAGAAGAGGAACGTTCATGAACAAAAAGGATGAAGAATCGGAGGAAACACTGATGGGCGAGGGAGGAGGTGACACAGTGGTTCTTGAAGTTTTCTGAACAGCAGGAAGACACGTAGTGATTGATGGCGAAGAAGGAGGAGGCGCAGTCAAAGTTGGAGATGAATAATTCCTGACAATTATTGATGATGTGCGAAGCAGTTGTTGATAAAATAGGAGGAGGCGCAGTCAAAGTTGAAGACGAGTTGTCCAATTCTTCTTTTTTAACAGATGAAGAAGGAGGAGGTGGTGTAGATGTTATAGACATTGTTATAGACAAGAAGAATGGATGCAGAAGAAGAAGATTAGATATGACCGGTTTGGTGGTTTGAAGATTTTTCCCGAAGGTAGTTTCTTCTGGTTAAATTGCTTTCTGCCAACTATAGTAATGAGAAAGTCAAGCTATCGTTCGCGCAGAGCTGAATGCGAGTACATGAACGTTCGCACCGCTTTAATAATGTTACAAATTGGTGAATTAAAACAAGTGAATTATCTTCCTATTGTATTGTCTTATCAATATGACACCAGCGGCTGAGTATAACAAATAGTTTATTTTTATAAAGTTCTAATAAAATTAAAGTTAAATGTAACTAAACAAACAAACACAAAATCAGTGAGAATCAGATGGCAGAAATATAAAGATATAGTTAAAATAATGTTAAACACGGAATATTAACCACCTACAGTGACAAGAATAGAAAAATGTGTTTTTTTTATATTGGGATCATTAGCAACTGTTATTAGTAAAATATAATAATCAATATTGGCACCTTTTTAAAAATAGTACTATAAGACCAAGCTTCTGTTTGATGAATTTTTCAAACTAAAGCGGTAAGATTCATATCTCCCAGAGGATCCCAAGGATCGTTTGTTGTTGCTCTACCCTGTAAGATAGTAATATTTTTTTGAGTTATTTCGCGTTTACTCAAAAAAAAAAAAACATACTCTTTTTTAGAACTCGGCCTCGTATGGAAGCTCGGCATACAACCTCACCAGGTCAATCTGTTATAGGTCTAATTATGAAACTCTACCTACAACCTCATTTTAAAAATGTTGGTTTGTGGGCTCGCAAAGATTCTTGAACAAAATGACCACAAATTTAGTTTCTTTGGGTAATATATCCTATAAACATTTTTTTTAAACTCATTAAATTGTATTAAACAAACAAGAAACGAATAATGTTAATGTGATACCCCACTGGGAATTTTTGTTTAACATTACCTAATGTTGGGGTTTTATGTATGTTTATATATATATATATATATATATATATGTGTGTGTGTGTGTGTGTGTGTGTGTGTGTGCACGCGCGCATGCGTATGTGTGTGTGTACGCGTGCGTGCATGCGTGCGTGCGTGTGTGCGTGCGTGCGATCGTGCGTGCGTGCGTGCGTGTGTGTGTGTGTGTGTGTGTGTGTGTGTGTGTGTGTGTGTGTGTGTGTGTGTGTGTGTGTGTGTGTGTGTGTGTGTGTGTGTGTGTGTGTGTGTGTGTGTGTGTGTGTGTGTGTGTGTGTGTGTGTGTGTGTGTGTGTGTGTGTGTGTGTGTGTGTGTGTGTGTGTGTGTGTGTGTGTGTGTGTGTGTGTGTGTGCTATGTACCGCATGATATTAGACTTAACTAAGTATAACAGGTTTTTACGTTTGTACGTAATCCAGGCTGATTGTCTAACCCCATAGGACATTAGTAAGATACGGCTGAATGTGTGTGCTCTGTATCCCAATATATTAGACTTAACTAAGTATAATAGGTTTTTAAGTTTGTACGTAATGCAGGCTAAGATTGTCTAACCCCATAGGACATTAGTAAGATACGGCTAAATGTGTGTGCCGTGTACCGCATGATTTTAGACTTAACTAGGTATAATAGGATTTTAAGTTTGTACGTAATGCTCTCTAAAACTATCCCACTTGGATTATGTATGTAGTAGAAAGAAGACGTTAGTTTAAGGTTTTGTCAATTTGATAAAAAAGGGAGAAAAAAGCACGTTTCATTGCCAGGTTGTCCGCCTAATTGACCCGCTAGATCAGCCGTCTAATTTATGGGTCTGTTATTTTACGACTGTGGCTCACGGAAGATTTACATAACCTCGTCTTGGATGTCTATCTTAAATTTGACTGATCCTTGCTATATGTTAACATACTAAAATTGTGCTATTTTTAACATTCTTCTCTATGCTTTCTGTGTACACAAGCTAGATATTATAATTTTTCTTTTGTTATAGCACATAATAAGTTGGTATTGCTAACTTTCTTGCTATAATGTATTGCTTTTTATTAAATGATGCTCAGTTTTGCAATTTTTTCTACAGAAATGGATCTATCTAAACGTTTAGAGAGATTGGCAGCGCCTCCTTCTTGTCCAAGGGTGCGTCTTGCAGACTACGTCCGACAGGAAGGTTACAAAATTACCACAGTTCGAGCTTTGAGCATGAAATATGGGCGAGCGATATTGCTACATTTCCTGGATGATGCGGGGGAGGAAAAGTGTTCTTTTCTCCAGAAAAGATTTGCGGGGGATTTGTCAGACGAGGATTGCAATGCTCTGACGGAATCTCAGTGTTAAAGGTTCCGTTGTGGAAATATAGTAAACCACTCATCTGAGGTTATTATTTTTAAAGTAGAGTAATTTTATATAAAAATAAATATAAATTACCTCTGTCAACAGTTCAACTATGTTATAATGTGTATGACGATCGTTTCAACATTATAATGTCATTTTCAGATAACTTTTTTTGTGTACCTTAGGTAATCCTCGTAGCACTGGAGCAGTGGGGTTTGTTATTTTAAGGTATTTTATTTCTTCCTCACTAAAAAGAACAGTGCTAATATTTATTAGTTTCTTAATTTTTCTATGTTATACGTTAGTCGGGTCTTATTTAATTTCAGTTATGTTATTATTTAAGATAAAATTATTGACTTTGTTTATGTAATCATCTTTATGCATAATCACTGTAGTATTACCTTTATCTGCTTTACATAGGACGGCTTCATTGGATGTCAACTTGTCTTTTATACTACGTAAGGCTAGTGCATCTTTTATATGCATGTTTGATATATTTGATAATCTTTCTTCTTGGGTGTTCTTTTTATTTAGTTTATTAGAAATTAAAACTTGAGTATAATTACGACTATCTTCATCTGGAATGGCTTTAATAGCACATTCTGTATTTATAAATTCATTAAACTTAGATGTTTGATATTTTTATTTTATTAAAAAGAGATATCAAAATATATATAAAAATACTACGAGAATTACCTAAGGTACACAAATAAGGTGATCTGAACATGACATTATAATGTTGAAACGATCGTTATACACATTATAACATATTTGAACTGTTGACAGAGGTAATTTATTTTTATTTTTATATAATCTTAAAACAGTTTAGGGGCTAAATAAACAGTTTTTGAATAGAGTAATTTGTTTTAACAATAAACACATATTGATTTCATGTTTATCTGACGCTGGTTTGGTGGAGCCTGTGCCTCACGGAGGCTTTATAAGAAGCTTTGGACTCCATCGGTGCATCACAGTCATCGTCCAACAGCGCTTTGAGACACCACTGCTGCTCTTCCTCCTCCTCTCCGAGTCAACGTCACACTTCATTGAGAAAAGGTATGTTTTTTAATCTTAAACTAAATCCCCCCATTATACACTACTATTTGTACAAAGTTGATGAAATTTTTTTCAACCATGTATACTACCTTTTTGCATCTACTACTACTTTTTTTATTGGCACTTTGTGTGAAGCCATGTTTTAGAGCCTTTTATATTTTTTACATTTTCATATAGGTACCTTTTTTAACTGATGATATACAAGAGACTTTAATAGCCTCTTAGGTGCTTAAATTTGTTACACACACCTATTTCGGCTATAGAAACGGTGTTTTATGGTGACTAGTTAAATTAGTTGATTTTTATATTTTTCACGTACTACCTCTTTGATGATAAGTTTTTTTTATTTTCGAATTTTGCGTTTCAAGACGAAACCAACATGATAACATCTTTCTTTGTTGACAACCGATTTTTACACTATTACATAAGAGGTAATAATAAATTGATAGTTTCGGTTTTTTTATGATATACAAAACTTAAAACATGTTTAATAGCTCAACTTTGGAACATATATTTTTGTCACATTTGAACATTTGGTTAGTCGTTGGATTTTTTTAATGTTTTTTCCATACGACCAGCTTTTTGCTTAAACTTTTGTAAGCTTTATGTTTCAAGACGAAACCAACAGGTCAAAATCTTTCTTTTTTAGCTTTACAACTGATGTTACACTACCATTTTCTTTTAAAAGAAAAAATAAATTTGTTGTTAGGTTAGGTTAGGTTAGGTTAGGTTAGGTTAGTTAGGAGTTAGTTAGGTTAGGAGTTTTTATCGATTATCGAGACTAAGCATGTTTAATAGTTTCAGTATATTTTGCTTTAAAATGCTTTCTATGCTTGTAGTATCTATCTTAGGACTCAGGGAAAAAGCAATACTAATACTAAAGAATTAACAGTATTTATTTAACAATTATATTCATGGAGAAAATTTTCAACTAAATGTTCAATTTCTTGCCATTCAAGTTCTGCCATATCTGTTTGATCGTCGTCGTCATCCTCATCGTCGCTGGTTATATCGATTATCGGCGGTGTTGAAGAAGGATAACCTGATGATGGGGTCCCCGCATTAGTCATGTCTTCATCATCATCGTTGTAGTCTTGTTGATCATCTGCTGACGGTGCTGCAGATGATGCGGGTGATGGTGTGGCGTGATTGTGCGGGTGATTGGCGTCTGTATGCGTGGACGGTGCGGATGACTGTGGTTGGGCAGTACTGCTACTGGTCGATGGTGTGGGCAATTGTGGTCGGGCGGGCGGGATGATATACGGTCTATGCCGTGGTTTCACGGAGAATGTTTGGTGACGCCTCATCCGCTCGAGCATTACTCCAGCTGAAAACACATATATTACAATAGAAACTTTGTTTTAAAAAAATAAACTTTCTTCCCATATAAAAAGCTTTTAAAATTTCAAACATAGCTGTCACGGAGGTTTTGTTGTAAGTTATTTTTGTACGTTAAATAATAATAGAAAAACACGAACTCTAATTGATTTTTATTGAAATCCTGGAGATGGTATAGAAAGAAAAAACGAAGCTTATTGATAAATAGTTTGAACCGTCCTAGCAGGACGTCCTAAAAGTAATAAAAACAGTTAAAAAAGTATTTTTTTAAATTAACCTGACAGCTGACACAATATAAAAGAATATAGAATGTGCGTTACAAATGCTGGAATAAAGAAACTATAAGTTTTTAGTATTTCATTTCAGTCTTGTCATGTTCAGAATTTAAGTAGAGTGTCTAGTGTATAAAGTTTGGTATAGAAAGAAAAAAACGAAGCTTTTTGATAAATAGTTTGAACCGTCCTAGCAGGACGAGCTAAAAGTAATAATAACAGTTAAAAAAGTATTTTTAAATTAATCTGACAGCTATACAAAAGAATATAGAATGTTCGTTACAGGTGCTGGAATAAAGAAACTATAAGTTTTTAGTATTTCATTTTAGTTTTGTCATGTTCAGTCTTTAAGTAGAGTGTCTAGTGTATAAAGTTTGATATAGCAAGAAAAAACGAAGCTTTTTTGATAAATAGTTTGAACTGTCCTAGCAAGACGAGCTAAAAGTAATAATAACTGTTAAAAAGTATTTTTAAATTAATCTGACAGCTGACACTATACAAAAGAATATAGAATGTTCGTTACAGGTGCTGAATTATAGAAACTATAAGTTTTTTAGTATTTCATTTCAGTCTTATCATATTCAGAACGTTTATAGTGTATAAAGGTTACTAGTACTAACAGCAGTGGTCACTATACAAAAAGAATGTAGCATATGAGGTATAAGTGTTGAATCTGAAAACTAAATTTAGTTTTACTGAACTATTTTTACGATGGGTCTATAATAACAGAACTCTCAATACAAATTTTGTTTAGTTTGTCATATTGTTAGTCAAATCGGTAAAAAAAACCTTAACAGTCACAATATATTCGTTGTAACTGAATCGTCCCAAATAATTTTTCTTACTAACTTGCTTCATTTTTTTTAAGTTTCTCAGTAAAGTTACTGAATTTTTTGCTTCGCTCATACAACTAGCAAGAGTACTACTATTATAAAAGTAATCTTTTATTGTGTTCTTTTCTAGATGGATTTCGCGTCAAAGTTGAGTCAGCTAAAAGCTCCCGAGGGTCCAGACAGAGTGGATCTAGGACCATTGACCAACCCGGCGGGGTACTTGGTGACATCAGCCAGGCTCCACACCCACGCTACTTATGGGACGAGTGTGATCATAGAAGTAATCTGCAATGGCGTGCAGAAGATGGGGTTTTTGCCAAGAAGATTTGGAAACAATCTGACCGAAAAAGATGTGAAAGAGCTGTCCGAAGGAGGGTACAAGATACGTTGCGTCGGGAAGAAAAACCGTTCACCATTGTTGGAATTTTCAAAGGAATTTTAAACAAGAGATTCTAAATTATGTACGCAACAGATTTATAGGTCCATAATAAAAAATTTATTATGTACAGTTGTTTGTAATTTAATTTCAAACCCAATGTTTGAGTCACTGTTTAGTGTTATGTATATATAAAATATTACTGTACTTGCTG
The DNA here is from genome assembly GCA_035578905.1 of Stictocephala bisonia. Taxonomy (NCBI): domain Eukaryota; kingdom Metazoa; phylum Arthropoda; class Insecta; order Hemiptera; family Membracidae; genus Stictocephala; species Stictocephala bisonia. The sequence goes on along the minus strand of JAQJVL010002411.1, from coordinate 17,858 downwards.
TGTAGCTTGTTTGCTCTTCTCGTATGTCAGCGTACCAGCCAGCGATGAGGAAGTCCTCATCCAGGGCACGAAGGAAGTCCCTCGCCTCATCTTGAGCCATGTCTAACTTTAGAACTATACTCATGTTGCCGTTGTTTGCTCTGAGAGAGCACTAGAGCTTTAAATACTCGACTTGTTCTCATAAGCCCAATAGTGCAGGGCGTAACACATTGTTACGCACTTTCTGTTTGACGAAGATGCATTTTTGGTTTTGTTTTTTCTTTAAGTGCTCCGTAAGGCGTTGGCCGCCTTGCTCACAAAGCAATGTGCATTTAATACCAAGTACTGTCTCTAATTTATGTGTCTGACGAAGGCACGATTTTTTCCTTAATCAAAACCCTGTTGCTTTAGTGTTAAGTCTTCTTCAAGGTGTTGTTCACTAAGTGGTCTTAGTACGTGATGCAACATTGTAGCCAGTATAGCTGTAGGACGCCAAAAAACTTCCTCAATTAATCGCTGACAGCGATGAGATGCCAACTCGCGATACAACAGAGATTACAAGCCACTCAGTATAATTGGTACATAAATCGGCTGTCGGGAGCAATCCGGCAGCCACCCAGCGTACGCGAGCTTACAGCGTCTACAAGTTTGTGGTCGTGACGTCACACAAAAGGAAAGGGACACTACTCTAACATGCACAAATAACTAACTCTGCATAAGCAATGGAACATTTTTCTAAGTCTACTCATTTTTCTACTACTTTTCTGATTCTACATAAGCGATACGAAATGTTCTAAGTCCTGTAAGTAGGTCACAGCCACCAATAAAACAAATAAAGAGAATTAGTAAAAGCATATTAGAAGGTAAAATGAAAAACACTAAGTCTACAGCAACTAAATAAGGCGAGAAAGAAACAAATCTACATCAAATATGCATGCACTAACACAATAGGGAAGAAAGAAGGAAGAGTTAGAGGTATTCCATTAATTATATGTTGGGCCCGAACACCTAATTAATAAAATATCCCACAAGAAGCGGCAGCTGTATCCCATCGGCCTTTGGACCGAATCGATACTGGCTGCGAGAAGGCAACGTTCACCGCTCCTATATATACCCGTAATCCGTGGAGGGGGCAGCTGGATTTTTGTATTTTTATTTTGTGTTCGTGTTCGCGTGCGAGCGCAAATGTTCGCGAGCGAACATTTTTTTTATTTATTTATTTATTTTTTTTTTTTTTGACTTTGAGAACCTGTCAGCTGTGATTTACAGCCTCCGTTACCATATGGAGCGGCGCGCCGCTGCTGTCATGGATTTACTATTCACATTCAACAATTTATAGCCAAGTGCGTTCAACAGTTTATAGCCAGGTGTGTTATGCACGATAGGATATAAATTAAACATTTTTACATCCTGCAACTGCCACGGTGGTGGTGGTGGGATGGTTTGCCGAGTCTGCCGATGGGTTACTTCGTCTGCAATAATGGAGAGAAACGGTTCTACTGTTGCTGAGAAGAACAAGAAATTTAAACCGTCCCATTCTCTGAAAAGGATGGTTAAGAATAATTTCTCTAACCATCCTTTGTATTTCAGTAAGAGTACGCCATTAAAGAACAATAACATATTGGATATTATTTTCAAAGAAATGCTGCTGGTGAAGAAGTTGGTGTCACCGATAGATGTTGCAGAAGTCAAATTCAAAGGGCTAAAAGAAATATCACCTTGTGGCCCATGAAAGGCCACAAGGTATTATTATTTGATGATAAAAGGCAAGCACACATGCTGGTTAGATTACCAGCATGTGTGCCAAAGCCACCAGAAACAATCTACAACCAAAAGTTATATTTAATACGATCAATAGATGGAATTGTATATCAATAAATTAAACAGTAAAAAGAAAATTAAATAAAGAAATAAATTAAACAATAAAAATAAAAAACAAAAACAAAAAACAAACACTATTACTTAGAGAGTTAGTTTGTGAAGCGGTAGACACATCGTACTTTCAGTGTCTACTGTGCACAAACTTCTCCATATGAATAATCTAATTCGCCATCGTCCTTGACGGAATTTTCTAAGTCCAGTCTGTAGGTTAGAATGTATTATGCACATCTTGCAAACTACATTTTACTAAGGAACGAGGGATTTTCTAAGTCCTTGATTTACACTTTGAATGCAGGTTCTAAAAGACAAGTAAAACATTTACTACAAATATACATACGCAACTAACTTCAAATGTGGAACAAATAATTTTCTAAGTCCAGTACTTAGGTTAGAATGTATTATTCACATATTGCAGAATGAGTTTTACTATGCAACGGAGAATTTTCTAAGTCCTCGATTTACACTTTGAATGCGGATGATCTACGATCAACTCTGTGTTTTAGCATGGTCTTACCAGTGGACCAACTCTGTGTTTTAGCATGGTCTTACCAGTGGACCAACTCTGTGTTTTAGCATGGACTTACCACTGCGTCGCCTATGCACACAGTGACACGAAATTCTTGGTTCTCATGCGGGCCTGTAATAATAAGCGGTGGGGGGTATTGAGGCGGGGCTTAGAGAGTGGTGGGGAGGGGATCCAGGTAACTAATATGCAGCTAGCGCTACCTCAGTATACGTGTACCTCTCGACCGGTACACAAGGATTCTCCTCTGCAAGATAGTACAGTTTCTACGTCGACAACTAGTGTTCGCAAAGTTGAAACTGCATTGACTTCTGATGTTCCGAATCCAAATCCATTTCAAGTACAAGAGGTGAGCAGCAATACATCTTGTAATGTTATAGCAATTTTGGACTCATTGTTAGGTTTTGAGATAGCTGTTTATCATGTCTCTTAGAGTTAAGGAAAATATTTATAACACAGTTCATCTGTCGACTTCACAAGATCTCCATGTTTTTAATAAAGAGTTAGAGGATCTTTTATCGACTGGATACACTGTAACTTTGGAGGTGTTTGCAACAACTATATGCATTGACTTGGAATATGCACCGACAAGAAGAAACGACAAGTGAAGAAGAACAAATTTTGTGTTTGTAAATACCTGTGTAATGTGCTAAAAAGAAAACTAGTATTATCTCACTATTTGTAAGAATTTTTAAAACAATCATAATAAAACAATGTTAACAGAAATCTTGCACGAATTTCCTTCGATAGTACTCATTCGGTTCTTTCTGTTCGATTATTAACAATCGAATCAAAAACGACCGAATGAATACTACAATCGAATGGAACTCGTGCAAGATATTTTTTAAAACTTCTTTTGAGTGGCCTTGACCTACATAACCCGAGACGTCACTTTCCCCGTCATCAGCTGACGTCACAAGCTGACGTCACTCAGCTCCACTTTTCCCTTTAACCTTGACAGCCCACCGGAAGTCGTAAATAACTTTTTCAATTGGCCCAGCTAGCCCACTTTGACACTACTCATATTTATTTTGGTATTATGTGATATATTGTTATTTTTAAATATGTGATAGGCTTTAAATTCGGTATCTTCATTCATCCATATCACCTCTAATAGAATCACGGCTAAGATATGGAATTGTTTTGTGGGGCTCTACTTCTCGTTCAAACTTTTTAAGAACCTTCCGCATACAAAAAAGGGCTATCCGAATTATGGCCGGAATAAATAAAAGAACGTCATGCAGATATTATTTTAAATCTTTGAACATTTTAACCTTGCCATCAATCTATATTTATGAAACTCTTACTTATTATAAATTTAAATTTTCAAACATTGTAATGGGCTCAGATATACATAAGTATGACACCAGGAAAAAGAACCAACATAGACAGACCACGCACAGATTAGAAATTGCTACCTGGCTTCCACAAAACATAGGTCCAAAATTGTTTAATAAATTGCCCGATGTAATTAAACAAGAAGGCACACAGACAAAATTCAAAACTCTACTACATCAATTTTTATTGGAAAGAATTTGTTACTCTATTACTGAATTTTTAAATACTTAATTAGTTTGTAAATGGATTTATACTTGGTTATATATTTTATTTTTATCATTTAGTTAAGCAAGTGTTTTTATTTGATTTAATATGCTATTTTATGTTAATACTGAACAACTAATGTAATTAAATATTATTAATGTAAAATATGCTAATTTGACGTTTGTTATACAATGTTACTAATTGTCAACAACAAATAAAATTATTTAATTTGATTTGATTTGATTATGTGGGCTTGTTCTGCTGTGACAAAGCGGTTAATTAATCCCCAAGCTTCGTTTTCCTTATTTGTGGGGATTCTTCACTTAGCACCAGCTCTCGTAGTTGTTAGATCAATCGAGGGCACCGTCACAGAGCTGGTTTTTGATTTGCCAACGTCCTATTTTCTAGCAGTGCCTGCGGTTTGATCATCCTCCTTCTCAGGTACGTATGCACGATATCCATAACAAAATTCCTTATATAATTTTTCATTACCATTTGCACCATCAACGAATGTAGATTCACCAGAAACCTTCATTACAGGATGAACGTAAGTGCCTTAGTTGTGGGTGAAATCATAGCTGTATACAATTTCACAATATGTAGATATACTAAGCAGTGCTATAACTTCTTGAACCTTTGATTCGGAAACATCGGTTGAATATGCATTAACCGGCATAACGCCAACGTGTAAAGTTGGGAGTTGTAATCCACCAGCATATTCATTTAGACCATGCATTATTGCTCCGGCCTGTTCTATTTGCGTAGTATAAGCAACATCCACATTCTTTTTCGGTACGTTCACAGATACATCAGAAATAAAACTATTACCATCAGACCCAATCTTTAAATTCATAGCCAAACTAAACGGCTGTTTACTACCATATAAAATATTAGATTTACTTTTTGTATTATAACTTCTATAATAAGGATACGGTTCTGAACATTTCAACACACAGACCTGTGGACGGTACTCCCAAGATATTGGTGGATTTCCAGGCTCATTCATCATTGTGAATATGTTTAGATATTTCATCATGTCAGGCAGTGTTGGCGAACCAGCCCTTATATCAACATTTTTACAATAGAAGGATTTTAAGGACTTTTTGTTACCAAAGCAAGCGGGTATTTGGTCAAATGTAATACTAGATTGCGAAGCAGTAAAGGTTGATCCCCAAAGCGCCTCTACATCACAACCATCGTCTGTAGGTATTTTAAGGCCAGTTATTAACATAGGATCATTTGCGGCACTATAGTACTGCATATTTGTTCCGCCATATTTATTATTCAGTCCGTATGCATACATTCCATGTACAAGAAGGTTAGAATTTACAGAATTAATCCCTGAACTGTTTGTAACGAAGGGCGTGTGAAATCCCAGGGGATTTATCATGACCCTGAATATCCTTCCTTCAGAACCGATAGGCAAATTATTAAATTCGGATTCTGTAAGATAATATGGCAGATTGTTACAAGGTACTCTACCATATAGTGTACAATTCAATAATTGTTTACCATTATTTTCTGTGACTTTATCAATGGAAATTGTTTTATATTGATATCCATACGTATATGCTAATCTAGTGTGCATGAATATTAATTTTCCTGTTTTAAATTCAGAATTAGACATTGTTATAATACTGCCGCCGCTTGCACTACCTGACCCAGCACCTGGTCTTCCGCTATCAGTTTTGCTTTTCTTCCTAGGTGGTTCGTCTAATTGCATGTCGGATTCCATAATTCTGTTTCTCTTCTCTCCTCTTCCCTTGATATTCCACGGGTATAATACTCCTGTATCCAATTCAATAGCGTATTTACTTCCCAATCCGACACTTCCAATAAGAGAATGATAATTACCAGTAGTAAGTCAATCTGTAGTAAATCTAGCGATAGCGATCTGGTCTGCTGCACGTATATCACTATAGTCTGTGGCTGACTCGTAGTCCTCGTCGTGTAATCGGGCGATTCTATCATCCTCATCAATCGGTGGCAATTTGACACAAAATTACCAGGACCGAGGTAACGATGTCCTGGAAAGTTCATGACTGACTATTCATGTGTACGCACTTTCACCAAACGATCGTCCATGCCCGGTTCGGAGAAGCCAAGGCTGCTTACTTGCCGGGATCTACGATCCACCTCCTGTCCTACCCATCCGGAGGGCTCGTAGGGCACCGAGGACATGGGTTGGGAGTGAGGTGAAAGTTACGAAGCTAAAGCTACGTAGCTAACGGCCGTGTAATCGGCATTCAAAAAAAATTATATTGCATTCATTTATTTTTTTGTTGGCAGTATGTTTGCACGCATGCGTGCGCATCTCACCTATGACGACATTTCTATTTTTATTTATATTCATATTCATAAATATATTTATTATTTATATTTTATGATTTTTAATAATCCGTTAGCTTCGTAACTGTAGCCGAGCTGGAATACTCTTTAGTCCATTAAGTATTGGATCGAGAGAACGCAGCGACCTTCCATACATTTTTGGATCACGGTGTGGATCGACCTGTGGTCCATTCAGCATTGGAACGCGGAGAGCCCGACGGTACTATTTCCAAACTAGTATTACCGCCCTCCCAAAAAATGAAAGAAAAAGACAGAGCGGGGAATAGAACAGTCTATGGATAGAATAGAATAGAAGTTAGAAATCTATCATTTGTTATCTACGTACGACCAGACGGACACCAGTAGAACCGATCATCGTTACACAACTTCCTGCACGAAAGTATATTCATACATCGTTAACCAGACAGCTGCAACTTGTTAGATAGCCCCGTTTGTACAACCATAAAGATTTTGTAAGTAAACGCAAAGCTATAAGGAATGCGTTATTAAAAGAAAGGAAGTCACATATGGCAGACATACAGGATTTCGTGCAAGAAAACAACGCTGAAATCGAAATACATGATCAGATAGAGTGTGGCACTCCAACACAAGACGAACATCCCCAATCAAGACCTTTGAGCAGATCCAGTTCAGCATCGTCCGAACAGAGCGTGGATGACGTTTCGGCAATTAAACAACTTCAGACGGAGATTGAAGACCTAAAAAGAAAAATAGCATGTCAGGAGAGTCAACCCCAAGAGGAGGAAACGATCGTGTGCTACCGTGGCGTTCACCATGCCACATCCACCGCCGCAGGGACATCCCGAGGAAGGGACAGATGGCGGTGGTTCGACCAGTCAGACTACAGAGCAACAACGGACAGTGTTGACGTTGTTACACCACCTTGTGACCCTGGTAACAATACGTCTAGACTACTACGCGACGGCATACATCCACCTACAAGATCTACATGGTACCAAGGTTCCACAGATAGTGTTAAAACTGATATCGGAGCTGATGACGGTATGGGCAGTGGGGTTAACGACCGAACCAGGGAACAGTTGTTGCATCGGTTACCTGATTCGGTTGCTAAGCCCTTCATTGTCCACCAGGTCTTTGGGGTCGACCACCTGGGGTCACCTAATCAGGTTCTTTCAAAAATGCGGGACACCAGGTGGTACCGCTCCAAAGACCATAAGGGGTTTATCGTCACCAGCCTCCATTATGACCACGGCAGGCCGCACTACCATGTTGTCCACGACTGTCCATGGACCAATTACACCTGCCGTTGTCGAAGGCTCTCGGGATGGCGTTTTTGGCCAAAGACGCGCAATGCACGTCAATCCAGAAACGTACATACCGAAGACCTTCGACGACTTACAGACTACCTCGGCCAGAGAGGGAGACGATATATTTATATCGAAGTCTCCGGGTCCGATTGGTGGTCTAGTAATCAAATTGGAGGTGTACAAATCCGAAGACATAAGGGACATGCAGCGTTTGGACTATTCTATTCTTCTATTCTTCATTTGCATCCGTTCTTCTTCAAGCATTAACAATAGCTATAACATCATCACCACCTCCTCCTTCTTCATCTGTTAAAAATGAAGAATTGGTCAACTCATCTTCAACTTTGACTGCGCCTCCTCCTGTTTTATCAACAACTGCTTCTCCTAACATCAATTCATCTCCGACTTTGACTGCGCCTCCTCCTTCTTCGCCATCAATCACTGCGTGTCTTCCTGCTGTTCAGAAAACTTCAGGAACCACTGTGTCACCTCCTGCTTCGCCCATCAGTGTTTCCTCCGATTCTTCATCCTTTTCGTTCATGAACGTTCCTCTTCATTCACCTCTACCATCTACCCCGTTAAGAAACCTACCCACGTCCGACAAATGCAACCAACTAATTTCCCGCCGAAGCAAATGCTTCCTTCCCCCAAACCTTGTTCTTAAATTAAAAAAAAATGGGAAGAAAGGCGAGCAATGTGTTAGATTTTGTCTTCCGGATGATGTACTTTGCAGTCTTCACATTAAACTGAAAGCCAGAACTAATACAACTCTCCCTCCACACAAAACAGTAGAAACCTTCAACACCCAGGTTAATAGGCTTCGAAAATATAAAAAGTATTTTTTTGTCAAGGTGATTGAACAGACCACGGTTCTTTTAAGATGTAAAGACAAGAAGTACATCTTAATATTACCTAAAGGTATGATCAACCCTGAAGCACCAAACGAAAGATACTATTTAATCCGAGGATTTTTTGTATTTATATTAGGTTTTAAACTATCAGATTTAATTGAATTTATTTTTCTTAATTTAATGTTACAAAAATACTTATCCTTATATTTATTTGAAATGTTTTTGCTTGCTGATTGAAGGTTGCCTTCTTCTTCTACTATACACCATAACAACCACTATTACCACCATTAATAGCTCACACTCATACAACAAGTTTAGTAATTACAATACATAGTATAATCTTTATTCTGTTATTAATGACTTTTTGGGAATTTAAATGTTTGAAATGTACATATATGAAATTTTTATTCAACTCATTAGTTTTTTAATTCATTTTTCATTATCAATATATTTTTAATTAGTAATTACAATACATAGTATGATCTTTATTCAGTTATCAACGACTTTTTGGGTATTTTTTTTATTAACTCATTAGTTCTTTGATTGATTTTTCTTTCACAATAATAATTATTCAGATATATTTTCAATTAACTGAAAAAAATATTTTTTAATATTACAACTGTTACACTGATTCTATTTATATTTTACGTTCTCAATATTTAATTTTCAGATTATAGTTGAATATATGTACTGAATTTATGTTTATAATATAATGCAATGAAATTAATTGATTTGAATTTTCAGCTAATTGATCCTCAAAAGCCCTCCATAGTCATAAACTTGATTCAAAAAGTAGATAGCGATCCAGCCAACCAAAGAAAACAATATTCGACTACCCCAACGTTTGATAAAGATATAACGCCCGGACCATCTACAGAACAGTCACCAGCTCATGGTACGACTATATACTTTAATGTTATTTAAATAATTGAGAACTTGTTTTTGTTGGGAGCAGTTTCTCTTTACAAATGGCAAAATTTAGCCAAATCCTTAAAAAATTCATTCAAAATACTTTCTGATCTGATTTTTAAACAAACATCTTTTATTGTGAATCAATTGACTAAAACCTTTGAAGACTATGTTAAAAACATTTCCGAACATTTAAACCAAGAGGGTTTAATTTCAGATACTTTTGTTGAAAGAAGTTATGAGGATATTATTTAAATTTTCCAACCGACATTAAAACGTGCAATTTTTTGTTAAACAAAATTCCCTTTTGAAGCAATACAAAAATTAATGTCCATAGTTAGACAAATAGACAAATTTGGCAAGGCTTAGTGTAAATAACAGCAGATGTAGAGTAAAAGTGGAAAACGACTACACCACAACCTTTGAAGTTAAGACAGGAGTGAGACAAGGTGATGGCTTGTCCCCTATTCTTTTTAATATCGCATTGGAAGGAGCATTAAAAGAAGTAAAGAAAACAAATATAGGGATAGAAATAGGGGATAAAATATCAGCTCTGGCCTTTGCAGATGACGTAGATTTGTTGGCAGAAAGCAAAGAAGATCTGAAAATTATAACTGAAATTTTAATTAAAGAAACCCAAGAAGTTGGACTTAAAGTTAGCAATGAAAAAACTAAATTTATGTATTTTGGCCGAAATCCTGACAACACACAAAATTTTACAGTAGAAGGAAACAATTTTGAAAGAGTAGATGAATTAAAATACCTTGGTACAATAATTAGCTCTAACAACAGTGAACACACAGAAATTCAAAATAGAATAAACTCAGCTAACAGAAGCATGTTTGCTCTAAATAAACTTATGTCATCAAAACTTTTGTCTTACCATACAAAAATTAAAATTTACAAAACAATCATCAGACCAGTAATTCTCTACGGATCTGAGTCATGGATTATCGACAAAAACACAGAAAAAAAGCTGATCACTTTTGAGAACAAAGTACTCAGAAAAATCTTTGGACCCACAATAGAAAACGGAGTATGGAGGCTGAAGCACAACAGAGAAATTAGAGATCTATTCAAAGAACCAGACATTATAGCAGAAGCCAAGTGCCGACGTTTGCGGTGGGTGGGGCACGTAATGAGAAGAAATAATAATACTATGATAAAACAAGTGTGGAAAGAAAACCCTGACGGTAGAAGGCCCCCTGGACGTCCTAAGAAAAGATGGAAGGATCAAGTGGTCATCGACATGATTAAATTAAGGGTCAATGAAGAAGATGCAGAGGATCGTAAGAAGTGGAGGCAAGTTGTTGGTGAGGCCAAATACCACCTTGGGTATCAGTGGCCATGGGAGTAAGAGTAAGTAAGTAAGAGTAAGTTAGACAAATATTTTAATAGGAAAAACAAATGTAAACAAAAACCTAATGTATCAAAAAAACGTAAACAATCTAATTCTTTTACAGAATTTTGTAGTGATTCTGACATTAAAGATGATGATGATGATAATGATGTGGCTGATGATCATTACGATAGTTTTTTTGAAACTTTTTAAATAACAAAAAATGAACCTCTCTATATCAGTCAGGTATTTCAAGTGCAAACAGGTAATAAGAGAAGAAAAATTACTACACCAGGGGAATGCGGTACTCACTTAATAAAAATAGAAATATCTTATATGAAGGATTTGAGAAAAGGCTAGTCTAAAAAAATGTACTGGCAAAAGGTTTCTAAGAAGGTTATTTTTTGTTAAATATTAATAAAACAGATGAAAATGAAATATTAAATCAAATTTGTAGTATTCTAACTGCAGTAGGCAATAAAGTCTTAAAATTGAAAAATATTAAAAAATAATGTGTAACATTTGATAAGAAAAAAGAAAATACGTTTTAGAGGTCCTAGCTTTTGTAGAAAGAAAAAGATGTTCATATTTACTTATTATATGTATAATGACTAATAATACTAATAAATATGTGAATTACCAAAATTATTAAATAGACAATTTTAATATATATATATATAATATATATATATATATATATATATATATATATACTTTATTTATTTATTTATTTATTTCAGTTTTAAATGTGGGAAAATCGATTGGAATATTATCGTTTTCAAAAAACGCTACTGCTCCTCTTCGTGTATTTTCACGATCAGCAGGTTTTGATTTTAGTAGTGCATATGATGTTGTACGTTCCAAAAAGAGACAGAGCCATTGTTATAACCAATTTAGCATTAAAAATACCTAAAAATTGTTACAGAAGAATAGCGTCAAGGAGTGGGCTGGCTCTAAGACATGGCATATTTATAGGTGCAGGGGTTGTGGACGGTGATTATACTGGAAATATTAAGGTTACTTTATTTTAACCATTCCAAAACAGATATCTATATAAAACAAGGCGATAGAATAGCTCAAATCATTTGTGAACAAATGTTGTATCCGAAGTATATGAAAATATCAACTAATGTAGAATGTACTGAGCATAATTCTGCAGGATTTGGTTCATCAGATGTGCAGTTATTTTTTGTTTCATTTTCAGATAGAAAACCATCTCCCATTTAAAAAATAAAAATTATTCAGGACGAACCTATGGACGTTGATGTACAACAGTTGCTTGGTAATCAAGATAATAATCAGATTTTAGATAGCGAGATAAATCAAAATTTGAAAAGATAAAGATGTAGATTAAAATATAGTTATTCTGTAAATGATAATTATTTTGTAGGGATAGAAAATGTTTTTAAAGGTATTTTGAAAACATTTTTGGAAAAACAACGAAAAAGATTTTAAAGATATTTGTTTAATTTTATTGAATTGCGAAACTTCAATTATTGGTATAGTTAAATCTTTGTTAATGGAATTTGGTGCTGTAAAATTCAATATAGTAGTAGAATGTAGTTACATACAACCTTTAAATAATGAAAATTAAAAATCGTGCTTTCAAAACTATGAATCAAACTATATATATAGGTTCATCTATAGTAAATGTTTTACATTAAATGTTTAGGAAAATTTGTAAAGAGGAAATAAATTGAATATCAAGGTAAAGGAAGTGGTTGGACTTTACATTTTGTAGATGGAATTTTACTAAGGTTTAGTAAATATAGTCCTCTTTCAGGTTCAACATTATCGAAACGACCTGATAGTATAGCAACAAAAAAGCGGTTATTAATCCAAAATATCTGAATGATAATGAATGTTACAAATGGTCAGTTCTAGTCCGCTATGTAAAGGGTAAAAACAAAGATCAAATTGATCATATATATCACCAATTATGTAATAAATTTAATTTTGAAAACCTTCAGTATCCAGTAACACTAAAAGAGATTACAACGATTGAAAAAATTATAAAGATGTAAGTGTTAATGTGTATACTCTAATAACAAGTCGAATGTAGTGTATCCTTTACGAGTGTGTAAAAATGAAGCACATAATCATTTCGATTTATTGCTGATTTCAGATCAATCTGGTAACAACCATTATTGTTATATTATTGATTTTTCAAGATTATTAAGAGCTCAAAATTCCATTCACGAGGTCTATGATTTTTTGCAAACGTTGTTTTGCATACTATCAAGGAACCCAACGTTTTGAAAAATTAGAAAACCATAAAGAAGATTGTTGTATCGATTCGCCAGTGAAAGCTGTAATGCCTTGTGTAGATTAAAATGATGAAGTGTCAATTTAAACTTTTAAAATGTTCATTATAAATATAAAATACCAATAGTAGCATATTGTGATTTTGAGTGTATTTTACGAAAAGTAGATGAGAAACAGACCAAGTATACAACTGTAAATATGAAATTCACGAACCTATGAGTTATTGTGTCTACTTAGCTGTTGATAATACATTACATGAAAGTGTTGTGTCACACCATCCTTTAGAACCATATTTGTATCGATAAAAAGATGCTGCTTCAAAATTTATGGACTATCTAATTTCAATAGCCAATTTAATAGGTGATCATACCTAGGTCATCATACCTTTAGGTAATCTTAAGATGTACTTCTTGTCTTCACATCTTAAGAGAACCATGGTCTGTTCAATCACCTTGACAAAAAATTATTTTTAAATGTTCGAAGCCAATTAATCCGGGTGTTGAAGGTTTCTACTGTTTGGTGTGGAGGAAGAGTTGTATTAGTTCTGTCTTTCGATTTAATGTGAAGACTGCAAAGTACATCATCCGGAAGACAAAATCTAACACATTAATCGCCTTTCTTACCACTTTTTTAAAATTTAAGAACAAGGTTTGGGGGGAAGGAAGGATTTGCTTCGGCGGAAAATTAGTTGGTTGCATTTGTCGGACGTGGATAGGTTTCTTAACGGGGTAGATGGTAGAGGTGAAAGAAGAGGAACGTTCATAAACGAAAAGGATGAAGAATCGGAGGAAAAACTGATGGGCGAAGCAGGAAAAGACACAGTGGTTCTTGAAGTTTTCTGAACAGCAGGAAGACACGCAGTGATTGATGGCGAAGAAGGAGGAGGCGCAGTCAAAGTTGGAGATGAATTGATGATGGGCGAAGCAGTTGTTGATATAATAGGAGGACGCGCTGTAGAAGTTGAATATGAGTTGTCCAATTCTTCTTTTTTAACAGATGAAGAAGGACGAGGTGGTGTAGATGTTATAGACATTGTTAATGCTTGAAAAGAATGGATACAGAAGAAGAGGAATAGATATGACCAGTTTGGTGGTTTGAAAATTTTCCCCGAAAGTAGTTTCTTCGGGTTGAATTGCTTTCTGCCAACGAGTACATGAACGTTCGCACCGCTTTAATAATGTTACATATTGGGGAATTAAAACAAGTGAATTATCTTCCTATTGTATTGTCTTATCAATATGACACCAGAGGCCGAGTATAACAAATAGTTTATTTGTATAAAGTTCTAATAAAATTAAAGTTAAATGTAAGTAAACAAACAAACACAAAATCAGTGAGAAACAGATGGCAGAAACATAAAGATATAGTTAAAATAATGTTAAACACGGAATATTAACCACCTACAGTGACAAGAATAGAAAAATGTGTTTTTGGTATTGTGATCATTAGCAACTGTTATTAGTAAAATATAATAATCCATATTGGCACTTTTTTAATAATAGTACCATAAGACCGAGCTTCTGTCTGATGAATTTTTCAAACTAAAGAGGTAATATTCATATCTCCCAGAGGATCCCAAGGATCGTTTGTTGTTGCTCTATCCTGTAGGATAGTAATATTATTTTGAGTTCTTTCGCGTTTACTTTTAACTCCTTTGTAAAACTTGGCCTCGTATGGAAGCTCGGCATACAACCTCACCAGGTCAATCTGTTATAGGTCTAATTGTGAAACTCTAATTACAACCTCATTTTTAAAATGTTGGTTTGTGGGCTCGCAAAGATTCTTGAACAATATGACCACAACTTTAGTTTCTTTGGGTAATATATCCTCTAAAAGTTTTTTTCAAGCTCATTAAATTGTATTAAACAAACAAGAAACGAATAATGTTAATGTTATACACCACTGGGAGTTTTAGTTTAACATTACCTAATGTTGGGGTTTTATGTATATATATATATTAGTATATATAAATATAGTATATATTATATATATATATATATATATATATAAACATACATAAAACGTGTGTGTGTGTGTGCGTGCGTGCGTGCGTGCGTGCGTACGTGCGTGCGTACGTGCGTGCGTGCGTGCGTGGGTGTGTGTGTGTGTGTGTGTGTGTGTGTGTGTGTGTGTGTGTGTGTGTGTGTGTGTGTGTGTGTGTGTGTGTGTGTGTGTGTGTGTGTTGTGTGTGTGTGTGTGTGGTGTGTGTGTGTGTGTGTGTGTGTGTGTGTGTGTGTGTGTGTGTGTGTGTGTGTGTGTGTGTGTGTGTGTGTGTGTGTGTGTGTGTGTTATGTACCGCATGATATTAGACTTAACTAAGTATAATGGGTTTTTAAGTTTGTACGTATTGCATGCTAAGATTGTCTAACCCCATAGGACATTAGTAAGATATGGCTGAATAAGTGTGCCATGTACCGCATGATATTAGACTTAACTATGTATAATAGGTTTTTAAGTTTGTACGTAATCCAGGCTAAGATTGTCTATCCCATAGGACATTAGTAAGATACGGCTGAATGTTAGTGCCATGTACCGCATGATATTAGACTTAACTATGTACAATAGGTTTTTAAGTTTGTACGTAATCCAGGCTAAGATTGTCTATCCCATAGGACATTAGTAAGATACGGCTGAATGTGTGTGCCATGTACCGCATGATATTAGACTTAACTAATTATAATACGTTTTTAAGTTTGTACGTAATGCAGGCTGAGATTGTCTAACCCCATAGGACATTATTAAGATACGGCTGAATGTGTGTGCCGTGTACTGCATGATTTTAGACTTAACTAGGTATAATAGGATTTTATGTTTGTACGTAATGCAGGCTAAGATTGTCTAACCCCATAGGACATTAGTAAGATACGGCTGAATGTGTGTGCTATGTACCGCATGATATTAGACTTAACTAAATATAATACGTTTTTAAGTTTGTACGTAATGGAGGCTGAGATTGTCTAACCCCATAGGACATTAGTAAGATACGGCTGAATGTGTGTGCCATGTACCGCATGATATTAGACTTAACTAAGTATAATATGTTTTTAAGTTTGCACGTAATGCAGGCTGAGATTGTCTAACCCCATAGGACATTATTAAGATACGGCTGAATGTGTGTACCGCGTACCGCATGATTTTAGACTTAACTAGGTATAATAGGATTTTAAGTTTGTACGTAATGCTCTCTAAAACTTTCCCACTTGGATTATGTATGTAGTAGAAAGAAGACGGTAGTTTAAGGTTTTGTCAATTTGACAAAAAAGGGAGAAAAAAACACGTTTCATTGCCAGTTTGTCTGGCTAATTGACCCGCCAGATCAGCCGTCTAATTTATGGGTCTGTTATTTTACGACTGTCTCACACGGAAGATTTACATAATCCCGTCTTGGACGTCTGTCTTAAATTTGACTGATCCTTGCTATATGTTTACATACTAAGATTGTGCTATTTTTAACATTCTTCTCTATGCTTTCTGTGTACACAAGCTAGATATTATAATTTTTCTTTTGTTATGGCACATAACAAGTTGGTATTGCTAACTTTCTTGCTATAATGTATTGCTTTTTATTAAATGATGCTTAGTTTTGCTATTTTGTCTACAGAAATGGATCTATCTAAGCGTTTAGAGAGTTTGGCAGCGCCTCCTTCTTGTCCAAGGGTGCGTCTTGCAGACTACGTCCGACAGGAAGGTTAAAAAATTACCACAGTTCGAGCTTTGAGCACGAAATATGTGCGAACTATATTGCTACATTTCCTGGATCATGCGGGGGAGGAAACGTGTTCTTTCCTCCCGAAAAGATTAGTGGGGGAGTTGTCAGACGAGGATTGCAATGCTCTGACGGAACCTCAGTGCTACAGGTTCCGTTGTGGAAATATAGTAAACCGCTCATCTGAGGTTATTATTTTTAAAGTAGAGTAATTTGTTTTAACAATAAACACATATTGATTTCAAAACCGTGTATTTTATTTTGCCAGGAACCATTTCAATATTGTCTAAGCATGGTATACTTGTCTAATATCCTATTGTCACAGATGTAATGTTATTATTAAGCTTGTTACATGCACACATTTTTCTCTCTATGTATTCGACTTGATTTATTTTAACTGGTGAGTTAATAGCATATCGCACCTTTTATAGAAAAGTGACACAACTCAAAAATTTTGGGTTTTTACTTTAATCACTTAAACGATCCGAAATGCCGCGTTTTTTTATGAGAAGAAACGTCACATCTGAAATGTCACCACTTTCCGCTAGGTAGCACTAGTTCCAGTTTTCTTTGTCTAGACTTTTGGCGCCATTTCTCTACAAAACCGACACTTGTCAGTAGTGTCCTCGACATTGTGAGGTATGGATGTAAATTTCTCTGCAAAAACGACACTTTTTAGTTGTGACGTTCTTGACGATAATTTTTTGTTCAGTGTGTTTTGTGAGTGTTGTGGAAAAACGTCATTTTTAGAGTTGTGACATTTTTCTTCATTACAACATCACTATTTTCATTGTAAGTTACTAGAGATAAAAGTAATATTTTGACCTGTGACAATTTAGATCTTAAATGACTTAAAATCTGTCATACTAGTGTCCATTCTTTTAAACTTAATTTTGAGTTATGACGTTTTGCCGCATAAATATGCTATGATTTTTACCAAAAATCTTTTGTTTAGTACAAATATAAGTTTGCTTTACTAATAATATGAATTCAAAACGTACAGAACTTATAGTAAAATTAGCAAGGTAATCTGTGAGTAAAGAGCCACTTTCACATACATATCAAAATAAAGACATTTCAAAAAAAATTGATGAGAGGGCATGGATAATTTTACCGAACGCTGAAAATACTGACGTTGCTATACCTTCACAATTTAATTCTACATGCATTTCAGAAGACATCAAATCATTTTCTAACGAAAATAAATCACTTTCTACAACACATCTTGATGTTAACCAACAACATC
>JAQJVL010002410.1:58460-100187 GCA_035578905.1 Stictocephala bisonia | reverse complement strand
TAAAAAATGAAGGCATAAAATATGTTGCTGATCCACTAAACGACTATTACGTAGGTAGGAGCCAACCTAGCTGGAGCTGTACCTCCTGTATCCAGGTTGAACAGGCAGTGTTGAACGACCAGGAGTTTCGAGTGGACTCCGACTTCCAGCTGGAGCTGATGACGGAGGAGGGACTGTTTCATATAGTCTCAAGCATGAAGGGTAATTCAGCCCCTGGCCCTGATAACATTCCGGCATCTCTAATTAAATTTTTTTTAATTCATAAAACTCCCATTACTTCATGTAATTAATTTAAGTATAAATCAGGGTATTTTTCCAACTATTTTTAAACTTGACAAAGTGATTCCAATATATAAAGGTGACCCAAAGGACCAATGTGTCAGTTTGAAACCAATTACTTTAACTAGTGTATTGTCTAAACTAATCAAAAGAAGCGTAAGATGCCAATTTTAAAGCCTTGGTTTGATCAATGTTGGCACACTGTTAATATTTCTAAAACAAAATGTTTGCCTATTTCTTTAAGAGCCGACTGCGATCCAGTAGATTACAATCTGCTCCTGCATACATGTGGAGGACAGCGTGATTGTGTGAGGTGTGAATGTGTGGAGCTTGTTAATGAATACAAGTATTTGGGCATTGTTTTTGATAGCCGCATGAGGTGGTCGTGTCATATAAACTATATGAGGAATAAACTCCGGAAATTCATATTTATCTTTTCCTATCTTAATAGAGTACATGAACCGGATTTGCTAAAAACTGTATATTATGCCTATATACAATCTCAGCTTAAATACGGAATTATAGCTTGGGGTGGATGCTTCCAAACTATTCTTTCACCCCTTGAAATAACTGAGAAGACAATAATTAAATCAGCATTACAAAAAAATCTACATTTCCCAATGGACTTACTTTTTGATGAATTCAAAGTTTTAAATTTATCTCAATTGTATATTAGAAGTTTATTGCTGTACATTTTTAAAAATAAAAACAACATGTTCAATCAAATTCAACACTCATATTTAACCCCTACTTCTACAAATCTCGGAATTAATGTGCCTCGATTGGTTAAACAATAACGACAACATCATCTCATTATATCGCAAATATCATTTATTTGAAAGCTCCTCGCCACATTAAGAATCCTCTACCGTGTAGCATAGATGTTTATAAAAAATCTGTCAACCAGTGGATGTTGAAAAATTAAAAGTTACTTTCGTTCTTCCTACATTTAAGTTATCGCACAACAGCCCACATTCAGAATAATGACGTATGTGTGTGTGTTTTTTTTTTTATTCATGCCTGCGTTGTGCTTGTGTAGGTGTGTGTGTAAGTGCGTGTTTTTGTTAGGGTGCATCTGTGTGTGTGATAGGGGAGTGATGTGAGTACGTGCAAATGTGACTGTGGATGCTGTTTGTGACTGTGTTTGTATGATAGGTGAGTGGGTGTGAAGGCTCTGCTAATGATAGATCCTCATACAATAAATATTAATTGCTTATTTGTCCCTTCTTATTGCGCATGCATGTATTTGATATTCTTCTATATCAAAAAAGTTTTAAGTTTATACTGTTCTTTATGCTATTTAGTAGAAGTGGCCGACAATATTCCGACTGTTCTGGATTCGTTTCCCCACATACAGGCAGCCGCCCATGTGGGGAGTCAATTTCATGTATTTTTGTAATGTATTTCTGTTTATATGTTATCAAGGAATAAATAGATTTTTCATTTTTTCACTGTAGGTCTAGTTATGTTATATTAGGCTTGGTTTGGTCATGTTAGTTTACTATAAGTTAGGGTTATGGTAGTGAATTAACGGAAAAGATCCTAAATATGTTTAGACATTGATTTCAACTTTGATTTTGTGTGTATATATATATATATATATATATATATATATATTATTTATCGGTAGCATGGTGAAAGCTTCTATCAGACCACATTTTAGAATAGTTATAATTTAAGTTAGGATCAAATTGTATATGTTAATTCTCTATAAACCTATACATGACACTAGTAAAATGCCTGACTTTTATGAGATGAATTATGTTGTTCTAAAACTTCCATTACTATATAGGGTGCAAAAATTTGATTAGTGCTTTATTAAAACTATGGTCACCATTTAATATTGACATGTTGATGGAATATATATTTTTCCATAGCATATTTCATTATGTATACAATTTTAAGTTGCTTTTCTGACCTCAACTTGGCAGAAACTTTCAATATGCTGTTTATTCAAGTCCAACAGTAAAGACAGCAGTCGGAGTAGGATTACATAATACCATGCACACTGGATTGTGTCTCAACACACTTGATGTCTAAATCTAAGATGCCGTGTTTCTGCAGGGATATGTATGACATCACAGATGCACGCCATCCTGATCGAGTTAAATATAAGTTTAATTCTATTAACCTTAAATCTGTAAGAAACTTAAAATGTTTCATTATTTTAGGAAACCAAAAAAGAGCAATTGGCCTGTTAGTGAACAGTTAGAGGTACCAGTGCACAAACGAGGCAAATTGATTGGACCAGGTGGTAACAACCTCAAGAAGATCATGATTGAAACTGGAGCTCAGGTATCTCTAAATTTGATATAAAATTAAAAAATAATGAAAATGTCAGTAATAGATGCAGCCTGATTAAGTTACAGATTTGGATAAATAGATATATTCAGAATGAATCAAATAACTACATGGGTATACTTGAGTTTTGTTTAAGGATACCCTTGGAAGTTTGTTGAATCGCCATTCTACTAAATGATAGTAGGAAAACTAAAAGGCATGTATATCATTTAGAATACCATATATTCTTTGTTGAATTTTGCAGTATCAGTAAAAAACAATCTAATTGTAATTTTTAAGTACAAATTGGCAGAAAATCTTCGAATTGGCCTGAAAGGACCACACGGCTGAACGGCATAAGCATTCTTTATCAGGATTCGCTAATGAAATTAAAGCTCCCGAATTGTTTCACAATTGTGTGTTAACCAGGGGACTTGTTGTATAGTGATAATAAAATAAGAATTATCAGCCCCAGTATAAAATTTAGTAGGTGAGATATGGATCCAGCAAAATCATAAGAAAACAAGTGCCATATTACACAGGACACAACACATACAAAAATGTGCCACTGGCTGAAGGTGAGGTGAGAGATTGACACAGTTCTAATTATTCTTGGGTAAGCTGCAGTGGTGGGGGAGGGCGGGGTGCCCATGTAGCATAACACAGATTTAAATACATGTTATATGTAATAAAGTTTACTGAGTGATGATATGGGAGTTTTAAAGCCTAGTACTGTATATTATCTATATTAATTATACTCTATTACCAAATTATAGGCACCAATTACTGTTAGATCATTAGTACTGCCATTAAAATTATAGAAAATTTTCCTTCAAAAGCAACCCATTCAATGCTAATGCTGGCTCCGTTTCATTTACAATATTTTTAAAATCAGAAATAACTCACCTTGACATCTTTCTCAATTATTTTCAAAATGCAAATATTCAATCTGGCTTCCGACCTCAGCACAGTACCACAAGTATCCTTCTCAAAATAACGGAGGACATTCAATCTCCAATGGATAAAAGACATAGAAATGTTTTAACCCTTTTTGACCTCTTAAAAGCATTAGATTGCGAAGATTACCTGTTTCTTTTTAAACTCAAGGCTGCTGGTTTCTCAGAGAATTGGTTGCTTTGAGCCTTATTTGTTGAATCGCCATCAGTGTGTGAAGAGTCCTGCTGGTGCCCCGAAGCTCTGTTTTGGGTCCATTGCTGTTTTCACTGTACATTAATAATGTAACTACTGTCATTCAACATTCACGTTCCCTCTTTACTCCAAAGATTTACGGATTTATCAACACTTCCCTATTTCCAACTTTCACAGTAGAGTAAATAATACTAACATTCACATTAATTCTATTATTTCTTGGGCTCACAGACATGGATTACACTAAACGAAAGCAAGACACAAATCGTCGTCATTGGACCTTCCAGACTTATACCTAAAATTCAAGTAACTAATACCCCTAAGTTGAAGATAATGGATCATTATCTTGATAATAATGATAAAGGGAAGAATTTAGGATTGGTTAATAAAAGGACTTTAGGGTGAAAAGATCAAATCACTGAGACTTGTAACAAACTCTTCTGGGATTCACAATATTGAAAATTTTTCTCCTTATTTACCTCAAGACATGTCATTAACGTTATTTTGGTTAGCTTTCTAATTTTTACATACTTTAACTAATGTAACATTGTGATGGATGCCATGACTGTTGAACTCTCCGATAAATTACAGCATACACAGAATTGTTATATTTGTTTCATCTTCAGTTTAAGATGTGATGTTCATGTCATACCCTACTTCAATCATCTATCTCTCCTTAAACTTAAGGAACTCTGACAAAATCATGACCTTACTTTCCTGTACGCTATACTAAAAACTGGTTCACCTAGTTTCATAACTGATCTCATTTCACTCGATATGGATCCTCTCAGCTGTCTATTCCCCATCATAAGTCAACATTTCTCAATAAATCATTCACAGTATCAGTTTGCTTTTATGGAATTCTCTTCCTGACAACTTGAGAAACACAGACCATGGCGCTGGTTTTAGGCCGAGTTCGAAGTACCTGCTTTTGGAGGGCTCGCGATTGTGACAGGGGTGTCGGAGGGACACTGTTTTTTGTGAGTCTGTATGAAAGTAATTTGATTATATCGAGTTAATTTATAAGTTTGTTCGATTTTTATAAATGTAGGTAATTTTATTTTCATGTTAATAATTATTAGTCATTTTTATGCTTTCTTTGAGTTTTGTTTAAGTTTTAGTTTATTTGTAAATTATATTTTACATTGTTTGTTTGGATTTATATTGAGTGGAAGAGAGAACTTTTAATAACTCTGTCTCCTAACTCTGTCTTTTAACAAAGACATTTTTCCTTCATTTAAAAAAAAATGTTAACATTGTTGATGTGAGTACCTTTCGCTCAAAACACTTTTTTAAATAATGAAATTCAATACCAAGTTTCATCCCTTAATTCTTTTTCTTCAAAATGTAGGTAACACAAGATGGAGAATCTGGGTTTAGCATATTTGCACCCAATCAAGAGTCAATGGACGAGGCTAAAGAAATAGTGGGCTCTCTTCTACAGTCTGAGCAAGAGCCACAGTTAGACTTTGGAGGAATCTACGTAGCCAAAATCGTGGAGTTGAGAGAAATTGGTGTTATGGTCACTCTGTACCCATCAATGGTTCCTGCTCTCTTGCATAACTCTCAGCTTGATCAGCGTAAGGTATGTTATTAATAAGAAATTTTTTTAAATTTTATTTCTTGGTACATGTTTGTATGAGTAAATATGTACAAAAATGGTACTTTAAAGAAAAGTAAACCTAATCTTTACTCTATTAAAGGTCTCAGTCATAAAAAACCAGCAAAATATTCGAAAAAAAAACAACATAAGAACATTATATAGATAGTACTAACTGAAAGGAATTTTGTCTACTATCATAATAATCTTAATCCCAGGGCCATCTATATCTTAATTGATAATTGGCTGCCCCAACTTAATCTGCCTCAACTTGACTCCACAATCTCTGTCGTAGTATCCCTTAGGGGTGCCTTCCTTTAAGGTTCCTTTGTAATACTTATTGTAGCAATTGTCATCTCTTAGTCTAGCCCAGCCTAGCTTTTTTTTCATTTAATCTTGCATGTGATATCACAATTGCACAAATCAAAGAATTCCCGATTATGTCTTCTCAGGGTGGCTACTCGCCAGGAATTTCGGGAAAACCTGGAATTATGCTTGAATTTCGGTAACCATCAGGAATTCTCGTCGAGCGAGACAAGAGTAATCCGGTGACGTCAGCAAGGTTCGGACTTCAGGGCTCCAGTTAAACTCAAGCGATAAGTTCAGGAAACCTCGTCAATCCTTGGTCAAGATAAGACACCAATTATGACCAATTTGGTCAAGATAAGACACAAACCTTGTCAATCAATTATGCCTACAAGATAAGACACGAGTCGACTCGGCACATTGATATGTTCAAAATAATACACATTGAATAGTTTGACAAACCGGTTGCAGCCGAAACAGTTTTGACGTCGAAACATTTGAATGAAGCTGTTGCAGACAATATGATAGCTTCACCCACCGCATTTTGCCGAGACACACATCAATCCAATGTCAAGCGTCGCCTCTTAGATTTGTTGACATTGTGTTACAACTTACGCTGCAGTCAAAGCTGCGACTAAACTTTGGGAGTTTTCGTTTTGTTCTATTGATATCCAATGACGCTCACTGTTGCTGTCTGTTCTACTGCAGCTATTTGCAAAATTTTGAAACTTTTTGGTGCCGAATTATTGTTTCAATGAAACTGTTGCGTTCTTTTTAAATAACGAAAATACATCGACAACAGGCTGGGCGAGGATGGGCTGATGCATTTATTTTGTTTACGTTTACCATTACCGGCAAAAACAGGTAGGCAACAAGAAGAGATAATGTGAACAGTAATTTTTCACCAGCGAAGAGCGTGTTTTGTTAATTAACCTTCCAGTTTATTTATTCAGTTATCATCAATAAAATGCAGAATTACTTAAACAATTTACTGTTGATAAAAACATTAATATAAAGTTCATTGGATGTTTTTTCAAGTGTGGAACGTTTTGTGTTGTAGTTTATTGACTTAAAGGTCTAGGCCTACTAACTCTAAAATCGTAATTTTTAACAAAGTGTTTTAGTTTTGTGTGAATTATTATTTATTAAAACCAACAAGGTTATTATGCAGTTTCTTACCACCAAACAAAATTTAAAAACTATCTGAAATGGGTCAATAATTGGCTACAATTACGTGAGCATTTTTTATTCTGCGGAAATTGCTTTTCCGAACAATTCAAAAAAACTAATGTCACACCTTTGAGTATTTTTTATATATTTCCGTTAATTTAAATGATATTATAATCATATTTTTTTTATTTTGATTTGTTGTTTTTGCGCTAAATAAGAATTTGAAAACTATTTTGGTCTATACTAATTATTTCTCGAGATATAACGGGAAAACTACTTTCGCGGCAAATCACAATTAGCGATCATTATATTAATCAGATTTTCACAATTGACCAGGTATCACAGAATCACAATCGACGTTACATTGATGTCCGCCCATCTTGCGTGCCAATACAGAGAATGACGTTACATTGACGTCGCCCAGTTTTACTCACCAGTATTGCCGCTTATGTCACGTCTGTATTTTAATTGTTATAGGCATGTTCTGCCATCTATGAGATACGATGATAATTATCAGTTATGGTTCTTGCGCTGTCCGATAGGTAGCATGAGCTGCTCCATTGTGCAGCCTGTGACACTCGGATGAGCTATTGGCGGGAACGCCTAGGGCGGCAGACACTCTGACATTGCGCTAGCGTCTGCTTTGTTGGTTTGTATCGAGTATTTTTATGAGTGAGCATTATTTAGTAACATTATGAATAGAAATCAAAATGATAGTGACATTAGCAAGTTCGTTATGGATTCTGACAGTTGCGACAGTAGTGATAGTGATAGTGACTTGACTATTGTAATCCCGAAACAGGCTATATTGGTTATAACGCGTCGCTGTTTGGTGACATATCGCATGAAGTATCTGATAACCAACCTATTGACAAGGACATTGACATTGAATCTGACGAGTTACAAAACGATGATGAAATACTTGAAAGTGATCAAGGAGTGGTGGCAGTTGAAGATCAACTGAACGGGACTTCCACTTCAGATCAATCAGAATAGTGGCAATGAAGACGTTAATGACATCTATGCTCCAATGGGCCCCCAGAACCTTTTTTAAATGAAGGCATTCAAGTGGTATAAACAAGTTTCAACCAACTTTATTTACATTTTATGAAAAGTCTGGAATAAATAATGACTTAGTTGATTTAGATAATAACTGTACTGAACTAGATTGTTTCTTGTTATTATTTGATAAAGATCAAGCAAACAAAATTGTCATGGAAACGAATAGATACAGTCATCAGTGGGCAACTCAAACAACACTAAAAGATACATGTAAGGTAAAGAAATGGTACAACACTACTGTTGATGAAATTTGTACATTCTTTTGAACTGCTTTGCTTATCTCAAATTAAAAAAAATACCACTGAACAGTATTGGAGTAGAGATCCCTTGCTTAGTACCCCTATATTTAGTGCAGTATTTTTTCAAGATAGATTTAAGAATATACTACGAATGATACACTTTTTCAATAATGACAAGCACACACGAGGTGACAATTTAGAAAAAATAATAACTATCTTCAACTCGTTGCGTATGAAATTCAGACATGTGTTCACACCTTACAAAAATCTTTGTATTGACAAAAGTCTTATGAAACGGAAAGAACGATTATCCTTCAAGCAGTTTATTCCTAACAAACGATACAGATTTGGTTTTAAACTTTTCATTATTTACGATTGTAAAACAGTATTTATTTGAGATACGATTGTATATAATGGGAAAGAGACCACAATTAATTTAGAGGCGAACTTAGGAATCTATGGGTCTGTAGTTACGACTAATGGAACCTTACTTAGGTCAAGGTCACATCGTATACGTAGACAACTGGTATACGTCACCTTACTTGTTTCAATTTTTACACGGACACAAAACTGGTGCAGTTAAGACAGTAAAATCCATAAGAAAAGACTTACCAAAATTTCCGAAACTGTACACAGGTGATTATAAAGCCAAGTACTCGCCGAATTTGTTAGCAGAGAAATGGATGGATAAGAAAGAGGTTATGATGTTGAGTTCAATACATACAAACAAAATAGTTTCTACTGGGAAGGAGAACTACAAGACCAAGGAACCAATTAGAAAACCTAAAAGCATTATTGATTACAATAGGAATATAGGTTTGATTGACAAATCAGAAATGCAAATGTCTTTCATTGCATGCACAAAGAAATCTAAAAAATGGTACAAAATACTTTTTCCACCTATTGGACATGGCGGTATACAATTCTTTTATTGTATACAAAATTAAATCAGGCAGAAACATGCAATTCAACCAATTCAGACTCACTCTAATCAGGTAAATGCTTGAAACATATACACCAACAAGAAACTCACCAGTGGGAGGAAAAAATCTAAAGAAGATTTGCCCGCTCGCTTATCTGGAAGATATTTCCCTTGTTATATTCCTTCAGCTGACAAGAAATCAAAGCCTAGAAGGATGTGCTACCATTGTAAATGGTTGACAATCGAACCACAAAAGCGGTGAGAGACGCCGTTTATGTGCAATCTTCTTTCATGTGTAAAATGACGAATTATTACTCATTTACCTTAAATAGTTTTTTTTTTTAATAATAAATTTCAAAGTAATGGGTTTTTTTTGACAAAACATGTTTAATTTTGTTTAGTTTATAATCATTTATTTTGTACTAAAAATGAACTTATTAGACGAAATAACTTCATTAAACAACTTAACAAAAAATGTTAAAAACTCACTTTTCGAAGCACATTTAAGTTTAAAAATCTCACCCGTACGAGGTTCTAGATACTGGATGTCTATGTGACATCAATACTTGTCAAAGGGTTAATCGCATTCATCTAAAACTCAACGCAGTACACTTTTTATTCTTTTCACCATCCTTTAACCTAAAACATGATTATATTTAATGACTTTGTCTCAGAATGTATTACTCAGTAATACATTTTAAATATGTGTAGTATATAAATGCTTTCAGGTATACAATTTTTATTGTGATTTTACTCAAAACTTTCTCCAAAGAAACTAGTAAATTAGTTTAGTGGGGGAGAATCATCTCGCTCAGTGATGAGAACACACTCTGTTTCCAGCCAACCTCCTCCATGTTCCATTAATATGTGGATGGTCTGGTATTTGTCTTCCAGAGTGATGTGTTGGCTCCCAGGGGTAACTTGAACTCTGTGCAACTTATGTGTCTCAATAAACTGTTATGAACGCATCATGATATCTCTTTATCGCCAAACTGCTGTTTGGCAAAACGAGGACACAGCAGTTCAAATAGATACATTTTGAGGTGCAGTTAAGTACATGGGGAGGAGCAGTACACTGAAGGTTTTAGTTTTATTCTAGATATTATATCTTATAATTCAATATGTAAAGAATATCAACATGGTACTTTTTTTAAATAAAATATTGAGATTTATTGCAGGTAAATCACCCAAGTGCTTTGGGGCTGGAGGTGGGCCAGGAGATACAGGTAAAATACTTTGGTCGAGATCCCGTCTCGGGCCTGATGCGACTGTCCAGGAAAGTCCTTCAAAGTCCTGCCTCAGCAACAGTTAGGAATTTACAGGAAGACAATAATAGATAACCGGATAACAATGTAAAATAATTGTACATATTTGTAATAAGTAAGTCATGTTAATAATTCATAAATTAATTAAAAATTTTATATTGACACAATGACATCATTTCAAGTACCTCATTCATTTCTTTAAAATGATAAAATATGAAAATTATTGTTTTAATTTGTTTAAAAAGCTTCTTAAATAGTTCTTATTTCTGCTGTTAAGTGAAAATCAACCCTTTAAGTTCCATGCTGTTGTCATCCTTGGTTGAAAATCGCATTGATGGCATTAGGATATTTTCAATAAATCTTATCTGCCCATTTTTAATATATGTAGACATTTAGAATAGAAACTAATTTGGCTCTGTTATTAACTGATGGTACATAATCATTAACTTTAAAGCTTTAATTTAATGCCATAAATATATCAAACAATCCAGTAAATTAAATTTTTTATTTAGCAAGGCCTTTTGGTAACAATGTTACCATCTACCGACTTTACATAAACTATAAAATTGTATTTACTGGAGTGTTTGATATTTATATCATTAAATTATAAATCCAATGAGAAAATAGCTTAAATTCAAATCAATTTATTGCCAAACAACAAATTAGTACAGGCATACATCATATACTTGATACAATTCTTAATAATTAATTAGGCCAACTCAACTATCATCAAAACATATTAAAAACACTAAATAAATAATAAAACAAATGTAAAAACAATAAAATTTATACATACCATACACAAAAGTAACATTTAAAACTGGTCCAAATTATACAATATAAATTAAAATTTTAGTTCAAATAAATCATTAATTGAATATAAACAATGCTTTAAGAATTGTGGCACAGAAAGAAGAAAACAAGTTAAACAGGACTGGACTAAGCCCTTCAATTGTTTGTAATCTTATCGCACTGCTACGGCTGTACTGGAAATTACATGGCAGTGTTCATTTCCGAGAAATTGTATTTTTAAGTTTTATTTGTATTGCAATGTGGAAATAAATATCATTATTTCAATTATTATTTCAAATGGTTTTTTCATCAAAGTTTTTAAACTGCTAAGAGGAAGGTCTCTTACTGTTGTTGATAGGAAGTTAAAGAATATAATACTGCTGCCAAAAAAGCTTGGCTTACTATACAATCAAAACTTGTTAATTAAGTCAAACCAATTTCTAGTGTTATATCTATGTACAAGTGCATTATTTTCAATTTAATCTACATTCTTCTTGGCGAATATTAAACACTGCAGTATATAAATGTTTGCAGAATCTCAAGATTTATATACTGATGCAAACCAAAAATGTTTCACCTTCTCAACCTATTACTACTAATCAATTGCAGAAGACAAACATTGAAAAGATAATGTCTGATGTTGAGTCTCTAAAAAATGTAAAGGCCACTGCCTCTGAAGATATTGTCAGTGAAATCAATGACCGCCTTCTACAGGCTAAAAATGCTATATTACACAATATTCCGGAATCTCAAAGCAAGAAAACTGAAGATACAATATCTCATGATATGAATTTTGTTTGCTTCATTCTTCGGTCTCTTAAACTGGACAGCATTATTCCGATAAGAATTCTCAGAATCAGCCAATCAACATCTGATAAACCACGCCGACTGAAAATTATTTTTATTGACGCACATAAAGCTATCAACCTGTTTAAAGCTTTCGATTCTGAGCAGCTTGCAGATTCGTTTCCTGATCGAGTTATTCGCATCTCCCATGATTTCTTACAATTATTCTTAATTCTTACATATGAGACGCCGACACAACGTTGTTGGTATTTTAAGGCGAATATGAATGATTATATGAGTGTGGATGAGTGTAGTCCAATTACTGACTATTGTATACATATATATTCATCAATGTACACCAGTGATTGTACATTGATGAAGAGATCACATCTTCAAAAGGATTTCACTTGTTGAAAGAGAAAAGGCTGAAGGTTGAAAGGTAAAAAGTGCCGTAGCATTATGTACTAGAATTGTATACACTCAATTGTAAAAAACCAAAAAACTAGTTAAATCCAATGGGCATCTAATATTGTATTATCAAAATGTAAATGGCATGAAAAGTAAGTTAAGTGATTTTAAATTGTCTGTGAGTATGTCTATATTTGATGTCATAATTATAGTTGAAATAAATTTATCTACTGATGTGGTGACGCTAAAGTAATCCCAACTAATTACAGACTGTATACATGTGATAGATCTTCATTAAGTATCTCGAAATCTTGTAAAGGTGGGGTTATGGTGGGCATAAAAGACTCTTTCTATTCTTCTCATCTTCTAACAGAAATCACTGATGTTGAACATGTTATCATTGAGATAAAATCCTGCAGGAATATAACATGACTCCTTGTAACATGTTATATCCCGCCACAACAGCCTACTCACAAATATAACAACCTTTTATCCTCAATAGAAGAAGTTATGTCTTCTGGATGCAAGATAGTCAAAATTATCATTGTAGGTGACTTCAACCTTCCTGGAATTGACTGGAATGACCACCTTCACTCTGCAAAAATCCAGATTCTCAAGTTGTCTTTTCGTTGATAGATTTTTTCCAACTTCACCAGATTAACTAGATCACTAACTATAGAGGGGTTGTACTGGATCTTGTATTATCTACTAATAAGCATACCATTGTTGCATTAGAGGATGACGGCCTACTACCTGTGGAAGACAGACATCACCCCCCCCCCCCCCCACTGTCATTTTCTTTCCGTTACAACCTCTTAAACAATTGTGAGAACTCCAAAAAAATATTTTCATGACCTGAAAAGATGCAACATATTTGAGGTTCATAGGGCTCTTCTCTCAACCGATTTCACGCTCATATTCCAGACGTAAATAGAACAACAGAATGCTTCATATCTACCATAGCTGATATTGTAAAAATAAATTCGCCTGTAAGAAGGCTTGGCCCCTCTCCTTTTCCAAGATGGTTTTCACCTGACCTCAAGAGTTTGGTTATAGCTAAGAAAACTGTTCATAAACTTGAAAAGCAATCTCTATCGACTTCAAATTATCTCAAGTTTAGTTACGCAAGAGCTGCATGTAAGATAGCAGCTGGCAGAGACTTTAATGGTTACTTGAGATGGATCAAGCAAATTATACCACAGAATATTTATTTTTTCTTGAGCTATGTCAATACAATGAGAAACTCGTTTTCAACACCAGCTCAAGTTGTCCATGGGGACTCTACTGCTAAAGAACCATTAGAGATTTGTGAACATTTTTCC
This sequence comes from Stictocephala bisonia, assembly GCA_035578905.1. NCBI lineage: Eukaryota > Metazoa > Arthropoda > Insecta > Hemiptera > Membracidae > Stictocephala > Stictocephala bisonia. The sequence goes on along the minus strand of JAQJVL010002410.1, from coordinate 86,607 downwards.
TCAGTATATACTAAACCCACAGAAATATTCAATCCCAACAGTTATGATTTCCTTGGCAATCACATGACCTTGATCTGTACTCTGGAAGAAATAATGGACAAATTAAGGAAACTGGATGTTTCGAAAGGATGGGGCCCAGATAAAGTTTCACTTGGTGTATTAAATTACAGTAGAGGCACTTTGGCAGATCCCATTCGCAAGCTGTTTAATACTTTATTATCCACTGGTGTCTTCCCCGAGGTGTTGCCTTTGTTGTCCCGATCCACAAATCAGGTCCTGTCAGTGCTGCGTTCAGCTACAGACCTGTCTCTATCTTCTCTGCCCTCTCCAGGGTGTTTGTAGAGCTTTTCTTGGATCACCTAAGATACAAAATCACTGGTCTGATTTGTGATGAGCAGCATGGTTTCACCAATCGGCGGTCCACTGTGACTAACTTAGTATCTTTTCAAAACTATATTCAAGAAGCCTTTGCCACAAATAAACAATTGGATGCTATATACTTAGATTTCTCCAAGGCATTTGACTCAGTGGACCACAATCTGCTTCTCCAGAAGTTGATTTCACAGGTTTTGGCATTACTGATTCGTTGGCTTGCAAGTTATCTCTCTAATCGTCCACCATATGTAAGGTTCACATCATCTCTCAAATCTGAATTCATCTCTACTTCAGGAGTTCACAAGACTCATTACTTGGGCCTTTCCTTTTCTCCCTATTCATAAATGACCTTCCTGAAGCCATCTCTAACCAGGACACACTTTTATCTGCAGATGAAGTTAAATTGTTCTCAATCATCTCTAAGGAGAAGGACTGTTCATTAATTCAGAAAGCTTAGATGCATTGAACGTTTGGTGTATGGCAAACAAGATGAAGCTCAATGTGAGAAAATGTCAGGTCATAACATTCCATCGTTGCCTATCGCCAATAATACAATAATATACAACTGCACTCTTGGAGACCTTATTGCAAGAGTGACTGAAGTGAGGGACCTTGGCGTTATACTGACACCCTCATTGAATCCTGAACCGCATATAAATAACATCTGCAGTAGAGCCCTTGGTTTTGTTTGTTGTTATTCGAAGCACAACTGCTATGAAGACACTATACTGTGCTTTGGTTCGTCAGATCTTAGAGTATGGTAACCTGGAGCCTGCATCAGAAGTATTTGTGCGAGGAACTTGAACGGATCCCATGTCGCTTTGTTAGAATGGTGGGTTTCAAGATTGGTTTCTTATATCATCAAGTTCCAGTTGTGGGTTTGGCTCAAGAATTGGGTTTCAATCTTTGGAAATCCTGGTCTTTTTTGCAGACTATTGAATAACGAGGTGGATTGCCCTGACATCCTAAATTTAATTGCCTTGAAGGTTCCTTCTTCTACTCGATCAGCTAAAATTTTTACAAGGCAGTATTATCAGACGAATTATGCAGCTAACAGCATCATGGCACGTCCCAGAGAGTAGGTAACAAAGTGTCTATGACTGTGGATTTCTTCAGAGAGGGCGAGACAATGTCTTTGTTCCCACTCAGTGCCCCTGTACTTTAGGTGGTGCCTCTAAATGGCCACATAGTCTACCCCTATGATTTTTTTGATATTAATGTCTAGTTTGTATTGTTATTATATTGTTATTTGTTGAAAGTTATTCACATAAAAAAATTGGCGATGGTAATAAATAAATAAGATTTAAGAATAAGGGTGTGCAATGATCATCAAATTTAGCTATAGATAGTATTCGAATGGCTCTCTTTTAACTATAAATATAAATGAAGCTGGTGAATGATGCCCCCAACAATGGTACAGTATGAAAGATGACTATGGACATGGGCATAATATGAAAACCTCAATTTAAACTGTTCCACTTCATTGCCAAAGCATAAAAATTCTTTTTGTAATTTTGTTCTATAATTTCAACGTGGTTGTCCCAATTTAATTTAGATTCAATAGAAACCTCAAGAAAATTCACACAGGAAAGCACATGGCCATGAATAAAAGAGAAATGAATGTTCTGACTTTTGTCTTTATTTAATTTAAGGAAATTGGCTTTACACCAGTTTTCTAAAATTGAATTATACAGGATTTGAAGATGTTTTAATTTGATCTCATTATTATGTCTGAGGGTTAAAGCAGTCAAAATTTAAGATTAAATGGGGAATAATTTATATATATTACTTTTTATTTTATATATATATATATATATATATATATATATATATATATATTACCATTACTTTTTATTTTATATATATAACAATGAACTAAACAATGAAGATTTTCATACAACAATTCTGAAGCAAGAATTAAGTAATTATAAAGCTGAAAATAAAGATCTCCGACTAGCCATTAAGATTCTTGAAAATGATCTTGAGAAAACCGAACAAGAACTGAATAAGCAAAAGAATATAAACCAAAATTGTCTTCACTGCTTCCCATCCTTAATGTCATCTAAAATAAAAAATATACAGCCTAGGATTGCGGAGAATAAGTCTGACTTTCCTCCTTCCAGGACGAATATCACTTTGGGGAATCGTTTTAACCTGCTAACAGACTTTGAATCTACAGAGTCGGAAGAATCATTTAATGGACAAAAAAAGTTCTTCAACAGAAAAAAAAAAAGAATATAATACAAAGCAGCAAAGCTAATTCGTCTCTGCCTATAATTAATCCAAAAATAAACAGACCACACTTAATCATATTGGCTGACAGTCATGGCTGTAATATTGGAGATCTCATAGAACAAAGAGCAACCGTAAATGTTTGTTCTTATGTTAGGCCAGGTGCTGACTTTAAGAAAGTTACGGAGGATGAGCAAGATTTGAGTACAATTTTAGGGAAGGACGATCATATTTTGGTTATAGCTGGCACAAACAGTATAGAATCTACTGGCGAAAAATGTTTGGTGAATGAAGTTCTCACTCTGATAAAAAATACCCAGCACACCAACCTAATATTAAGCACTATACCTATGAGACACAACGTATCTCATTCGGATATAAAAATTTCCAAAGTTAACTCAGAGTTGGAGAGGATTGCAGAGGAAAACTCAAGAATAAAACTCCTTCCATTACATCTCTTGCCGCGACACCTGTTTACTAGACATGGATTACATAAAAACAAAAGAGGAAAATATGTGGTCGCCAGGAACTTCACAAGTTTGCTGTATAAAAGTGTTAACAAAAAATCAGTAACAGAAAAACAAGATTATTTATCTCCCATAAAAATCATCCAGACCAACATGAGAAATATGATAAATAAATATAAAAATGATAAAGGAGTTGGGTTTGCCCACATTATATCTGCCGATCTTGAATATGAGATAAGTTAAGTGCAGGTGTGGCAGTAGACTTTAGAAAGGCCTTTGGTAAACCCTCACCTTCGGACTGTATTAGTAGTCACTTGGCTTATCAGAAGATCGAGGATGGAGGAAGTGTGTTCAGCTTGATTACTAAACCGGAATTCAATGGAAAACCAACAATTTTCGACTATGATGCTGCCTTCTTGCAATTTATTGAAGAATTTAGAAAAAGAAAACTGAAGCGACTTATATGCTCAGCAATGGGATGCGTAAGAGATCAAATTATCAAATTCCTCAAAGGAAGATCCACCACATCAGCTCTTATTAACCTGATTGAACATGTCATAGACAATCTAGAAGAGGGAAAGCATGTATCAGCTGTTTTAATTGACTATAGCAAAGCTTTCGATTGCTTAGGTCATGACCTCATTCTAAAAAAGCTCTCAGCACTGGGAATTAATGGACTTGCAAAAGACTGGGTGGAAAGTTATCTGAAAAACAGAACACAAATCGTTGAAATACAACAAAACCTAAATGGAAAGAAATGTACATTCAGGTCGAAACAACTGACAGTCAGTAGGGGAGTGCCACAGGGTTCTGTCCTGGGACCCTTTTTATTTATTCTCTTTACAAATGACTTTACTTCTTTTATTAATAATGACAATATAGAAACGACAATGTATGCAGATGATACAACTCTTCTGGTTTCAAATTACTCAGCACATGAATTGGTAGCAAATATCTTATCATCAACTGACAAAGTACTACAGTACTGCTTACAAAATGACTTGGCAATAAACCCATCTAAAACCACATTATTAAATTTTAGCAGGAGACTTGATGAAATACCAAACATTCCAGACATCACAATGAGTAAAACTACAAAACTACTTGGCTTGACAATTGATACTGACCTTTCATGGACATACCACATAAACAACCTTACAAAACAAATTTCATCTGGGATCTATGTGGTAAAAAGAATGATGTGGATAGAAGGAATAGAAACAGCAAAAATAGCATACTACGCATTAATAGAATCACACATTAGGTATGAGCTAATCGTATGGGGAGGAACCTCTGAATTCAACCTCAACAAAATCCTGGTCCTCCAGAAAAAAGCAATTAGAACACTAGCCGGCCTTGGTCCAACAGATAGCTGCAGAGAAGCATTTAAACAACTTAAACTTTTAACAGTCACAGCACTCTACATACTAACAGTAGTTATGCACACGAAACAGCAGGACCTACCAAGAAACAAGGACTACCATGCCTACCACACCAGACGAGCTGCAGACTATAGTCTTCCTATCCACCACACAGCAAAATTCAACCAAAAGCCTTCTTACATGGGTCGGAAAATCATTAATCTGCTACCACAAAACCTCAAGACTATAACTGGAAATGAGCTAAAAAGTCAACTTCACGACTGGCTAGTCGAACGACCTGTGTATTCTCTGAAGGAACTATTTGAACTGCTATGACAAGAAAATCAAAAATCAAAAATGTAAAGCAAGAACTATTTATCTAAATCTATGACATTGTATTAAATCTTTTTACTTTTAATTTGACGACATTGTATTTCTTGATGAAATCACAAATAAAGATCATTGTCTATTGTCTATCTCAAAAATTTATGAGAAAATAGTTAACAAACAATTAATAACATACCTAGAGGATTCTAAATTACTAACTAATATTCAGCACGGTTTTAGACCACAAAAACCAGTAATAACCGCTGCTGTATCTTTTGTTGAGTCTATAATCGAATCAGTATTATATATATAACAATGAACTAAACAATGAAGATTTTCATACAACAATTCTGAAGCAAGAATTAAGTAATTATAAAGCTGAAAATAAAGATCTCCGACTAGCCATTAAGATTCTTGAAAATGATCTTGAGAAAACCGAACAAGAACTGAATAAGCAAAAGAATATAAACCAAAATTGTCTTCACTGCTTCCCATCCTTAATGTCATCTAAAATAAAAAATATACAGCCTAGGATTGCGGAGAATAAATCTGACTTTCCTCCTTCCAGGACGAATATCACTTTGGGGAATCGTTTTAACCTGCTAACAGACTTTGAATCTACAGAGTCGGAAGAATCATTTAATGGACAAAAAAACGTTCTTCAACAGAAAAAAAAAGAATATAATACAAAGCAGCAAAGCTAATTCGTCTCTGCCTATAATTAATCCAAAAATAAACAAAAAACAAAAATAAAGGTGAATATACAGCAGGAATCTTTATGGACCTATCTAAGGCATTCGATAGTGTAAGCCATTCTCACTTGATAACTAAATTACAATCATTAGGAATACAAAAAAATGCAATTAAGTGGTTTCAATCGTACATTTACAATAGATGCCAGTTTGTAGAAATTACCTATAGAATGCATGAAAATAGAATCTTAAAGGTTTCTTCAGAAACTGAAATGATTAGATATGGTGTCACTCAGGGATCGATTTTGGGCCCTCTTCTGTTCCTATGCTACATAAATGATGTAGGGAGCGCACTCACATGTGCACCCCAAAATAATCTGTGTTTATATGCAGACGAATCAAATCTTAAAGTAGCAGCCAATACTGTTGAACAGGTTGAGATAATAAGTTTCATTGAATTAGAAAATATTGGAACTTTCTTAAAACAGCACAACTTAATGTTAAATGCTCAAAAAACTAATTTTGTAAGATTTAAAACACACAACAACAAACAGATAACCGAACCATTAATTACGTACAACTCAGAAGAAATTGAGAGTAAAAAAAGCACACAATTTCTCGGCCTAACAATAGATCAACATTTAAGCTAGGACAAACATGTCGATATAATATTATCAAAATTAAGCTCGGGGATATTTTCTCTTTACAGGATGTCGTTTTTTTGTAACCAAAAAACACTACGAAATATATATTTTGCAAATTTCCACTCTCATTTATCTTTTGGAATATGTCTCTTTGGTGCAACGACAAAAACAAATATGGATAAAATTCTTAAACTACAAAAAAGGGCAATTAGAATTATAATGAGACTAGATTACAATGAAACAGTAAAGGAGAAATTTAAAGAATTACAAATTCTAACAATATATGGCCAATATATTTATGACACGATTCTAATTGCAAAAAATAATCAAATAAGTAATGAATTAAATCTTGAACCTCATCCATACAACACCAGAAATAAAAAATGCATTGTAACAACTCATCACAATTTAAAGTATTATGAGAAAAAAAACCATCATACATGGGGCTGAAATTTTTTAAACATCTACCCACTAGTATACAAAATTTAACTAATATGAGAATATTCAAAAACACAGTTAAATGTTTTTTGATAAACAAGGCATTGTATTCTCTGGAGGAGTACTTTTCCACCTCCTTGTAGATTTAGATGTACTTGTATTAGTAGTTTTAAGATGTACAGACTGCGAGTCTTTGGACACTATTCAATTGTATACTTAGTGTATATATCTGATGAATAAAGATTTTTTGATTTGATTTGATACCACTAAAAGGGCTAAGGAGAAAACACAATGAGTGATGGGATGGTGGGAAATGGGTGAGAGCTTTTTAAGATGGCAAATCAAAAAGAAGAACTGATTCGATAATTTGGCTGGGAACCAAATCATGGTGGGTGGGAAATTAAATTGATCATCCACCATACACCCGATCTTGCGCTCAGTAACTTCCATTTATTCTTGAACTTGAAGAAGTATCTGGGGGTCAATGCCACATTGCAAAAACGACTGTGGTTGTCCAGTCAAGTGGTATGTTTCTTTGAGGAGAGAAAGAAAGAAAGAAAGAAAGTTTATTACCATAAATCACAATACATATTAATGTGCTTTACATAAAAAAACAGTTTGAATAATCAAATACACACATAACCAAATACAGTATTTAGCTTATAAAAACAAAAACACAATTTAAGATATTTTAAAAACACTATTTTAACTTAATTGAAAGTAACATTAAACAAATTAATCTATTTAATTTACTAATGTGATATATGGCTAGGTACCTCTGAGCATGAAGCTGTTTTGAGGTTACCTTCTCAAAATATAACAAATTCAAGTACATCAGTTGCAGAAAATAAAAATGAGAACTTTTTAAAAGCAAAAATTTGTATTAAAATCAAGACGTATTTTTAATTATTATTTTACATATTAGTGCTTTCTTATCTCTAAGGACCAACCTTAGGCCCAATTTACCAACAAATCAGAAGACACAATAGAAACACAAATAAAATTAAAAATTTTTACAAGAAGGAGAGTCAAGAAAAAACAGATTGATTTAAAACAAAAAAGTTTCAAGTTCATCATAATTGAAAGTAAATAACCATTCTTTTAAACGTTTAGAAAAATTTGCTATGGAATTAGCAGTACTAATTTGGTAAGGAAGTTTATTGAAAAAAATCAAAGAACTGTAACTATAGAATCTTTTAAAAGCTTCACACGACGGTTTCAACAAAGCTACCCGATTCAAATTTCTTAGTCTTATTGAATGAACTGCAGCATTTGCTATTTTTTGACCACCCCTCACAAAAAAAATACGCAACACTCTATACACATATAAATGCCTAATGGGAAGTACACCTAAATATTTAAAAAAAGGAAAGGACTGTTCCCTTCTTTGCACACGAAATATTTGTCGTATAATGCATTTTTGTGACACAAGAATTGGTTTTAAAAAGGATTTATACGCTCCCCCCCAACAACTTAACCCATATTCTAACTTACTATTTACCAAAGCAAAATATACTGATCTTAAAACTTCTGTCGGACAAATGAATTTCAAAAGATAAAATTTTCTTAAGGACATATAAACATATTTTTTTACTGACTGAATGTGCTCTCTCCAAGAACAATTACTGTCTAATATTAACCCTAAATATTTGATTTTTTTCTACTTGTTCTATTAACATACAATTCTCACAAGACACCTCAAATGAATCATTCAGACAACTTTTACATTTGAAATATACATTACCATTTATACCATCTTTCGTTCTTAATGAAAAATAAACCAACTTAGTTTTAGTACTTAAAACAAGTTTGTTAACAGTAAACCAAATTTTCAAATAATTTAAATCTGATTGGACATTTCTCTGAAGTGAAATAGGGTCACTAGCAGAGTAACTAAGTGCAGTATCATCAGCAAAACAATTAATGTTGCCTTTGAAATTTCCTAAACACAATTTATTAATATATACAATAAATAAAATTGGTCCAAGGACCGAACCTTGTGGTACTCCACAGGTTATTGGTAAAAGAGTGCTTGTACAATTTTTTATCCTAACACATTGATTTCTTCCAGTTAAATAACTCTCAAACCACTTATAAGCAACACCCCTCACTCCCACCTCCTGTAAGCATGATAGTAAAATATTATGGTCAACAGAATCGAATGCTTTTGTGATATCAATAAATAGACCTGCAACATATAGCTTTGAGTTTAAACCGTCGTATATACCAGTAAGAAATGATAGCAAAGCATCTTCTGTAGATTTATTTTTGACAAAACCATACTGATTTTCACTTAGAACGTTAATTAAATTTAAGAAAGTCAATAGCCTAGATTTTACTAATTTCTCCAAGATTTTGGAAAAATTTGACAGTAAAGAAATGGGCCTGTAGTTATTTAACTCTGTTACTTCCCCTTTCTTATGCAATGGTATTACAACAGCTGTTTTCAAGCCACAAGGGAACTCACCTGTCTCAAAACTTAAATTAAAGACAAAGGACAGAACAGAACTTATATATTTGTTAGCAGTCTTTATAATGAAAGAAGAAATTCTATCTATACCAGGAGATTTGTTTGAGTTTAAACTATTTATAATAGAAGAAACTTCATCACTACAAGTGGGCAGAAGGAAAAAAGAATTTAAAATGTTTGCTGTAGGAAAAACTTCATTAAAATCATTTAACTTTAAGCCATCCACAGAAGCAAAATTATCCAATAATCTATCGATAATAGTAGTAAAAAATAAATTAAATTCATTTGCAATGTCCATAAAATCAAAAATTAACTCACCCGACTCTAATTTCTTAATACATTCAATGCTCTTCCCCTCTTTAACTTGACCTAAAATAGTATTTATAGTTTCCCACTGTTTCTTTGCATTCCCCTTATTGCTATCAAACAAGTTCAAATAATAATTACTTTTTTGAAGTTGTAAATCATGTTTTAACCTCGCTGAAAAAGAAAGAAAATAACGTTTTAATTTGGTATTATTTGGATTTTTCTTTACCTTCTTATATAAGATATTTCTATGCTTCTGTCTTTTACAAAGTTCAAAGGTCAATCTGTACAAAGGTACAAATCTGTAACTCGTGTTCAACGTTGGGCTCGTCGTGATTACAACATTAATCCACAACTTCAAAGACAATCTTACTGTGGGATGGAACATTTCAAGCTAATGGAACTTTGATTTAAAAAACTGGAAAGCATGTAAAGAAGCAAGTAAGTGTATAAGCAATTAACAATGTGCACAATTTTTTAAATCAAACTCCACGTACGAATGTGGAGGTGGATTTTTGAGCATTATTGTTTATTTTCCAAGTCATTCCATCTTTCTTTCTAATAGTAAACTTTATTCTTATGATGCTTAATAAAATTACATGCACACTACATTGGCTTGAAAACCAGCATGTGTGAAGTCTGAGATTATTTGAGTTTATTTAAAATAGAATTAAGAAATGATTTATTTCAAATAACTCTGCAATCAATGATTGAGTCAAAACTAAATTAAGATGCATCATTTAACTGAAAGAATTTTTTAACTACTAATTCACTATTATTTTTGCTAGGCTAAGTTGGAATTAATTAAATCTTCAACTGAGATTTAAGAGCTTTAAGATGGCTTTAAGAGCGTTACATTCTTTTTTTTTTGATTTAGTATAAGTAGATTTTTTAATAATACTTTTAAATAAAAATAAAAAATTTTCAAATGCCTCTGATGCATTGACACTATAAAAAACAGACTTCCACTCCTCTTTACTTAATAAATACTCTAATAGCCTGAAATCTATTTTGTCTGTAGTTTCACTCTCATTATTATTTTTGTTAACATTTTCAAGTTTATCAAATAACAAATTACAAACAATAACATCATGGTCACTCCTACCAGATTTTAAAACATGTGATTCATACAAAAAATTATCTCTAGTTCTTAAGTAAATATGGTCTAAGCAACGTTTTCCTCTAGTTGGTTTATCAATCAGCTGAACCAAACCATTGCTATTCATTAATACCTGATAGTCATCTACAGCTGGAGATTGTTCAAATATACAAAGATTGACATCACCGATAAATAACAAGTTTTTTTCTCTGGAATTGATTAAATCAATTTTTAATTGGTTTAAAAATACTGATACCGGAAAAGAGTGGAGTCGATAGATCGCGATAACAGAGATAGCAGTGCTACGGTCAAGGTCAACTGTTATCTTGATTGCGTCAGCCGCCGTCATTGTCAAGGAACTGGTCCTAGCTATATATTGTTTTGACACAAACACCACAACTCCACCTGCTCTATAGTTTTCATTGCAGTTAGCGAATTGATTATAATTTTTCAAACTAAATAAACCCAATTCTGATTCTGAGATCCAAATTTCTGTCAATATTATGACTTCTGGATGTTTTTTTAATGAATCTAAATATATAAGAAACTTATCGAAATTTTCCCTTAAACTACGTACATTTTGATGAAAAATAGAAAACTGTTTCGAATTCTCACATACAGTATTCAACTCTACAAAGGAATCATTACTAAACAAATTTAACAAGATGATTTACAAAATTTAAATTAAAAGTTAAAACTTTTGACTTACAAAAAACAGCAAAAAAATAAAAAATTAGGTGCTTAAAAATACTAGCACTTGCAAGTTTTGTAAATCGTCAATTTTTGAGATTCGTACAACAACTGATCCTTGTTCTTTCCTCATGAGAATTCGTCCATAAGTAACTGTAGTTGTTTGCCCTCTTTGCCTCCCGCGCTGCCGTGTAGAGTTTCCTTCGTTCGGGGCTTAGACTTTCATTAACGTACACAGGAACTGCAGGCTGCTGATACCCTAAGTGTTGTGTCGAGAGATTCCGCTTAACTTTTCTCTTAGCAATCATTTTCAGCTTATCTTCCCTCCTCACAAATCTGACGATTATTCCAGCGGGCCGCTGACTGTCCCGTGGCTTCCCTAGTCGGTGGCATATATCAATTTGTTCCCTATTTATATTCATGTCCAGGGAAACACCAACTTTCCTCACTAACTCGTACACATCCTCTCCCTTTTCCTCCGGAATACCGAAAATCTCAACTGAATTTGCTCTTGTATACTGTTCCACGTCCTCAATTCTTGTTTCCAACTTACTTATTTTTTCCTTTAATTGCAAATTTTCCTTAGACAAATCTTCAATGACCTTCAAACAATCGTCAATTTTTTTCGATTGTTCTTCAATCAATATTTTTTGATCATCTATTTTTCCGTGAGAAAACTCAAAAGATGCATTAAACTCTTTTTCAAGTCTCTTCCTGTCTTCCCTAGCTTCTTCCAACATGAATATTATTTCTGAGAGGCTAGCTGTTCCTTCTTCTGCGGCCGAAACTGCCGCCATACTCTTCCTTCTTACTTTAGAGCATGGAGGACATCGCCAAATTTGATTTTCCTTGGTCAAACACTCAATATCCGCTTTAGTCATGTTTACACAGCTACCATGACAAAACTGTTTGCAATCTGAACAAGCTATCTTCGTTCTAGTCTGAATAGGAGCAGAACACACTTTACAGTTTGACATTTTAAATAATACAAAATAAAAAATACAGGGGGATATTTTAACTTCAATGTGAAATCCAATTAGTACGGGAAACGTATAACAAAACACAAGAAAGCACTCACACAGTAAAATTAAATACTCACTATAGCTTAACACGGTACAAAGTACAACTGATAAGAGAGCGATTGGAATAGACGTCCGTTCTCTGCAACGACTGACTCATCACTGATGAGAGTGGAGAGTTTTCAGACACTTATTGTACGATATGAGAAATGCCTCAATGTTGATGAAAGTTATGTTCAAAAGTAGTTAAATGTACAAGCTTTCATATTTAAATAATTTTTTACTAAAAGTCAACTGGTTTTTGTTTCATTCCAAAACAGTACTTATTTTAATAACATTCTTCGTACAATTCAACTCTATGGCAAGAGCAAGGAACAGGCTTTGTACCTTTTCTTACTAGATATGTGCAGTGTACATTTTGGTACATGTTTCACATGCTAGGCTGTTTTTGATTGTGAGTTGCCATTGTTTTTAAAATTACTATAAAATAAAATTAAAGTTTTACAGTTATAAAATAATAGGGGACACCCCTGCACGCTTTGCGTGACAACCCCGACTCTCGCTGCGCTTGATACCAATCGGCATTGGCATGTGACTTTTGACTATAAATAAGTAGATTAATTGTACAACGTAATATCACAATATTAAATTGATTTACAATATCTCAACCACACTTCTTGCGTTAATACCTATTTAATAGTATAAATACCCAATGGTACTACTTAATCTATTTCAAACGTATTCATTCATTTGTTAAGCATCTGAAGATTAAACTCTTAACCCATAGCGAATCGCGTAGCGTGGCACGTACCGGGCCTAATGGTACAAATTAAATTTGCAACACGGCGCTACACCTGCCATGCTGCCCTAGCGCACTCGCAAATTCTACACAATTTGTTGTTATTTATGTTACATAAACATTACACCGACCATATTAGTAGTCTATCTAATTCGGATGATCACAATTTATCCTCCATATTACTGGAAATCACAAACACGACAAAATGATAAGACCAAAAGCAAGGACTACATTCCCCAAACTAATATCAAGTGGTCAGACAACAATAACAAAGATAAGATAAGGAGATGGACAGATAAGTGCCTCAAAACAAATGATTGCATTGTAAGCGATAACAATGACTCCGAGGGGCGAGTGATGCATCTATAAACAACCAGTGCCGCGATGTCAACGTCACGTCGTTGAGCTATCGGTCCACTCGGAGCTGAACATAAAGGCCATGTCGTTAATCAGCAATGGGTTAATCTATCAGTAGATAATGTCAAATATTCAAAATAAATATGTTTATTTAATTACGAAAAAAGCTGTTATTAAGTTACTAAAATCCACCTGATGTTATTCTTCTGGAAAAAAGGGAATTTTAAGGGGCTATTTGTACCGCTTGGGAATGGAATTTCGGAAAATCCTTTCTTATTGGGTCCCTTTGATACTAAAGCTAACTTTCTTTAAAATTTCGTGTAAATCTGTTCGGTTGTTTTTTCAGATTTCGTGATGAGTGAGTCAGTCAGTGATATTTGGCTTTTAAATATATAGATTTATATGTAGTGGTAGTGTATAGTAAAATGTAAATGAGCCATTAAGATGGATTTTGAATATAATTAATAAATTAGTCAGGCTTGTAATTTTAATGTATGAAAAGACTCAAATATTCCCGTAATATTACATCTTTATTTCATGAGGCCATTTCTATAATAGTAATTTTTAAAATTATAACAAATAAACAACCTAATAACATCTATATCTCCGTAACAAAGAGAAGACAAGTATTTTTTTCTGAAACGATGATTATTTAAAATTAAGTAGAAGGATAATTTAATTACTAGGAGAGAAAAGGCCCACCATTCCTTGGCGATAGTGCCCATGGAGGATGTGGCAACTTTAACAGATTTATCTTTTCTAAAGATTCATGACATTCACAGTTGTCTTCTAAATAATACAATCAGAATTATTAATTCAATATGAAAAATGCAATTCGAAAGGCTGTCACTGAACTCACAATAAACATTACAATTTGACAATTAAGATATTTAACTTTTACTTCTAAGTGACGCTATTTTCGTACTTGAAGTATTTTAAAAATAATTTATAGTTAAGAATATTTGTATTACATAGCAAAAATGCCTTTTATTAAAGTTGTATAGTTTTGACCAGTTACTCTTCCACAACAACAGGTACAACAATTGGCATGTAAATGTAATGCAGAGCCACCAACTTTCCTTATTGCTAGCTTTTCCTACATTTGTCCATCTTTTGATGTAATTACATAGGCATGCTTAGTGTTAAACAAATTTATTACGCCCTGAAATTCTATTTCGAAATAATTGTAATTTATTGTGCTTTAGGCCTACTGCATTTTGTGAATCCCTTCGTCTTACATGCCGTATATTATTTTAAACTGACCTTCATACTTGTAAATAAGGTTTATTTTTATATTTTTGTTTCATACATACAATATGAACTTGCTAACGTTTATATTATATGTATTAAACAAAATTATGAATACATCTACACTCATTCGAAATCCATATTCGCCCATATCTTGACGATCGGCGTCTTTTGAATAAATAAAATAAAAAAAAAAAAATAAAAATATATGATCAATAAACTTATGTTATAAATTATCTTTCTTTGTACAAGCAAGAAACAGTAACTGTAACAAAAGGTATTATTGTTACTCTGCCCCTACTAAAACTTAATAAAAACCATGTATTTGCATCAAATCAAAATTCTTTGAATCGCATCACTTCATCGAATTGAAAAAAAAAAATGCTGCATCACACATTCCTAATACTGGTATCGTGGAAGTAACGACAACATAAAATATTTTAAAATCCATTCCTAAGCATTAATTTGCAAAATACATTTTAACTAAAAATTTGATCAATTTTTCAGTAATTATGTAGGCGATTCAATCAGAGACTGCTTACATAGAGTAATAAGCCAAGAAAAAGCTATAATTTTGCACTGTTGGTGATTTCCACTTATGGATTCAGGTCTGTAGTGTTAGTGTGGGCTTAAAAAAAATACTTCTAAAGCATATATTTGTGTAAAAAATGTGTAAAGGAAATCAATGTTACATACAAGTACAAAAAAAAAACAACCAGCTTACCATCACAGGACATATCAGTCCACTAGTTCTAACAAATTTAATTTGCCTCATGACTGTTGCTCTTATACACCACGTTAGTGGTTCAATATCTCCTTCCTCGTCCCCATCACTAAATTTATCAACTGAAGTATCATCTGAATCGTCATCAATAACATGTTGTACATTATGAGAAATATTACCTATCTATATATTTCTCTATCTATATATCTAGTGCTATTGTCATTCTCCGCTCCCAAATCATTTGCAGCTTTTGTCTAGATATTATTAACCGTCTTAATTAAAGATATCTAACAAAAAAGAATATTTAAAATCTGAATCCTAACACATACATACACACTTATAAACAACGATAAAATACCAGTAACAACTTCGGTCAACTAATAGTGTCTGTGGTTTTGCTGCGCCTAGGGCGTACGGAATGTGCTAAGAGGATGGAACCCGCTAAAGTTAACAAAGCAAATCAAAGAGTAGATTTTTTTATGACAATTCAAGAAGAGCGTAAGCAGAAACAAATAGATCTGTGCATCTAAAAGTAGCACGTATAATCGAAACTGACATTTAAAAGATTTTATATTGTTAATTTGGCCAAAGTGTGACAGAAAATAGAACTGACACAATCTGGTCTAGCGAAAGAAAGTTCACAAAGAATGAAAGAATTGTGGGCACAAAGAATGCCAACTTATTATATGGTCCAATTGGGCCTGTTCATATGTGAATAATATTTTTAAGAACTTGATTTCATTACATCATGCTTTATATAAAAACTAGCTGAACCCGGCGTACGTTGTCTCGCCTTTCATTTTTCATTGACATACCAAAATAAAGCAATAAAAAGAATTATAGAAAAAAACCATTATTTATTAAATGAGTGCAAGAGGGTAAACAATATTTTTGGTCTTCTTATTTGGTGTATAAATGTAAAGGTTTTTTGTAGTGCGTGCTACACTCTCAAGGTGAAATGTAGAACTACAATAAATCAAAACATATACAGCACTGTTGTTGTGAGAACTTCAATCTGCTTATGGCATGTGAAACTACATTAAACCACACAGTCATATGTTTTTTGTAAACAATTCAGATTCTCCATTTGAATAACATGGGATCTTTAGGAGCCCGTGGGGCGGGACCCTGTGGACGGATCTGCATCAAACTTCACAGAAACCATCTCGGGAGTATACAGGACAACATCCAAAAGTTTCATGGCGATTAGTTGGATGGTTTGGCAGCGCATAAACTTCAAACATATATATATATATATACAAACATCCTCTTTTATAAAATAGATTTATGATACTGGACTACATGAAATACATTAATATTTTTTCTACATTTGCTATGCATTGCCATGATAAAAGATGCTTGCTATATCTGCTAAATAATCTGATTGTTCTACCCTTTCATAGAAATAATTTTGTATTTGGTGTTATTTGTAGTATGTGCTTGAGTGAGACATATTTATGGTATGGTTTCAAAAATCAGATTGAAAAAACATTGGAATAATAAAACAAAAATAAATACGAAAAAGTTTATTCTAATTGTCAGTATTTACTTCTTAACTATATTAACAGTTTCATTTATCCAATAAAAAATTATTTACATTTAAAAAACTGTAAGCAAAACGAAATACAAAGTTAACGAACTTCACTTAAATCTCTTTAATTCGGTATAATAATGAACAATACTTAACAAGAAAGAAACAACTTTAAAATCTATTTAATAAAACAAATGCAATAAAAGTGACTACAATAAGGTTTATTTCAAACTGGTATCATATTGTAAACATAATGTTAAAACAAATGTCATTATTTCTAATGTGAGTGATGTTACAACTTTTACACAGCCAAAATTGTAATTAGAATAAGTGTTATCTAATCAAGTGAACCTTTACATTCACTCATCTTATTTGATATATAAAATATGTACTTTATTTCTTGTCTTAGAAATTACGGTAAAATCAAAGTCAATGAAGTTGTGACAAAAAATAATGAAACCAATTAGACATTTTAAAAAGGTTAAAATACATAATATTTTAATCTTTGTTTTTAAAACTGGTTATTACATAATTAATATGATTTCTCAAACTTAATTCACATTAAAATAATATAACTAAAAATCATCTTCCTCATATCGTGGTATTCAGTCAATTATGGTAAAAGGTCTTCAACTTTAAGCATCGTCAAGACACTTGGTAAACTGACATAGTAGGATCCTTCTTTTTCATATTCAAAAATCCCCTTGTGTAGACTGTTTTCATATAAGATTTCATTCAGCCGATGCCTAAGCTTAGGCGATACATTATCTGGTAATCCTAAAAAATCATATCACATTATTATTTTTATTTATAATCATAATATTTCTGCTAAAAGAATATTTTTGCATGCATTTCTTGAGAGTTTATCTAGTAAATAGTCAAGTTTGTCTAGAAATGAATAGTTTGTTAATATTTGTGGTTTTGTGCTTTTGTTCCTCTTAAAAAATACAATTATTTATTCTGTGACAAACACTGGCTGATTTTTCAGGCCTAACATTAGATTGACGTTGTTCTATAATATTGTATATTTTGGCATTATTAAACATGTCTGATGATTGTAAACAATTAGAGTCTCTTCTCGGAAGAAAGGAAGTTAAGGATTCAATTTCATGTACACTCTTTCTTAAAACTGGCATCAGAGATTATATTAAACATGTCTGATGATTGTAAACAATTAGAGTCTCTTCTCGGAAAAGAGGAAGTTAAGGATTCAATTTCATGTACACTCTTTCTTAAAACTGGCATCTTAGGCATCAGAGATTATATTAAACATGTCTGATGATTGTAAACAATTAGTCTCTTCTCGGAAAAGAGGAAGTTAAGGATTCAATTTCATGTACACTCTTTCTTAAAACTGGCATCAGAGATTATATTAAACTGAAATGTTATTATTTTAAAAGAAAAAACTATTTCTAATAATTAACATTGAATAACCTTACTAATGCTAATTTATTTTTTTATGTATAGTTAGGAAAAGAAAGGTTAGCATGCAAATAATAACTTTTAAAACACTAATGAAATCAAGAATATTTAGTTTTAGGAAATCAATAGTAATAAACGTAAATTGATTTATTTGATCATGTGTAAAGCACAATTTATAAAATCGTAAACAATTGCTAATGATTAAGTACTGTATGACTTTGTTCTTCAATCAGCTGTTAATACCAACTTCTAGTGTACTGATTAGCTGATTAAAAATCATTTTGTTATTTTATAAATAATTTTTTTACAGTAAAAAAAAGTATTACAGTGAAAAAATGAAATGAATTATGTTTCATATGACTTAACATAGGTCTGTGGTGATCAATTAGCAAAATCATTAATTACATTTTCATCAGTGTCTGTAAATAAAATAGGGTTTTTACGGTGTAAATTAGATGGTTTTTAGAAAAAATGCCATTCATCATATCATCACCCAACAAATCACTAATGTGGATTTAGAGTAAGAAATCAGTAAGCTTTACTTGCGAACTTAGAAGTACAGAATTAGTGTCATACATATTACAAACGAAAAACAAAGATAGAACGCTTTGTTTCTTAATAAACCTATATTAAGAATATTCACCGATATTCTGGGTGTTCCTCCAGTGGACAAGTTCTTCCATGGCAAAGGGGTGCATTAGTGCCATTTAGTAAGATCATTTTTGAAGACTAACAAGTTCTTTTGGTCTGTTCAAGCAGGAAGTTAAATAAATAGCCATTCTCTTGCATAGCTTGGCTTCTTTTCGTAGATGGTCATGTGGTGAAGAGGCATGGCAAATTTTAAGTTGTTTCTATTATTGTATTGGTGCATCATAATTTTTGCCGTTTTTCTATAATATGTTTTGATAACTTCAAGAATGTTGAGTGGCTAAAAGCACCTCAATGAGTGTTCAAGCCTAGTAATGTTCTCACAAACCAAAACTCGATTCACGTTCTTGCCAGAGAAGTTTTGTACCGGGTCGTTTGACTGGTACATTTATGGTTGATTGTTGTCGTGGTTTGCCAGGCTGCCTGAGATCGCTCTTATGCTGTCGATTTGTTTTCTTTCATGTCCGCTGGCTCGGACTCTGTCGTTCCGTGATTCCAGCTCTCGGTCTGTCGGGTTGGCCTGTCGTTTTGACCTGTCTGTTTCTACTACCGTACCTTCAACGATGACCGGCTAGAGGCTCTCTAATGTAAGTGTTTAATTTTTGTTATTTCAAATACCTAATCAACCTTTTGGCGAAAATATTTTTGTTTAAATAATAATAATCAGGCTTATTAGTTATTTTCAGTGTGTTGTTAGATTGTTTGTCTTCTTTGTCTAGATCTTTGTCAACCTAGGTTTGAGCCATGTGCTCAATGTTAATTTTTATCTTTCATTTCTTTATTATTTTTCTTTATTCTTTATGGTGTGGGAAACGCTCAGCGCAGGGGGTTGCCTCCACAGTATCTCCCCGCGTTGTTGCGAGTGACCGTAGCCATTTGCCCATGACACATGTCAATAGCAGGAGTGCCGGGGACTTTTCAGGCCTAGCTGACATGGCTTCCCTTGGACTTAGTGCAGTCACCTCGGTGTATCCTGGCGTTTTCATTTCTTTCGGTAGTACGGTGTGTCGAGCCCTTCTTGATTCTGGTTCGGCATGCAGTATCATCAACCTTCTCTTTTTGAGTCTCTTGTTGCCTTAGGACTTGTCAGGCACACATAGTCTTCTTCTATTACTTGCTGGACGGCATCCCAAACTCCTTTACCCATTCTTCTAAAGGTGTTTCTACATTTAAAGATTGTAGGATTTTCCTGGAGGTGAGGTTTTCTTGTTGCCATGGACCTGGCGGTTTTTTGTATCTTAGAGGCAGACTTCATCTCTAAAAGTGGTATGGTGCTTGACCTCCAGAAGCGCCAGATGATTTTTAAGTTCAATCGGCGAGTTTTGGTGCCTCTAGTAGGTGATTCTGACTACCCTCCTGCAGTCAGAGAGGTGGGTTGTGAGCCCAAACAACCCAAGGTGGATCCGGTCCGTCATTTCCCCCCTGAGCAGGCGGAGGCCATTAGGAGGCTGTATTTGCAGTTTCCTGATGTGCTTACGCCTGAGCTTGGGGTCACTTCTCTTCTGGAGTATGAGATCCACCTCACCGATTCTCAGCCAGTTATAAGTCATCCTTACAAACTTGCTCCCCCAAAGATGAAGCTTATGAGGGCTATGATCGAAGATCTTCTTAGCAAGGGTGTTATTGAACCGCCTCGTTCCGCTTATGCCAGTCCATTTTTTCTTGTGCCCAAGCCTAATGGTAAGTCCAGGCTTGTGATGGATTATCGGAGGCTCAATGCTAAGGTCGCTATTGACTCGGTACCTCTGCCTGATTTGCATTCTGCCTTCGATTGGTTCGGTAAGGCTAAGTTTTTCAGTGTTTTTGATTTGAACCAGGCCTACCATCAGATTCCATTGAAGAAGGAATCACGGCCTATGACTAACTTCTGTATTCCCTGGAATCTCTATCAGTTCTCTAGGGTTCGTATGGGTCTTGCATGGGTGCCCAGACTCTCACTCGTCTGCTTGATTCCATCTTCCACGATGTGAAATTCAAGTTTGTTTTCAATTACCTGGACGACCTTCTGGTCTACAGTGAGACTTTCGGGTAACACTTGCAACATCTGGAGGAAGTCTTAATTCAGCTGGCTTTACCGTCGATCCAGAGAGTCACTTTTGCTCGTCCTGAGATTTCTTTTCTGGGTCATCTTATCTCTTCTTGAGGAGTCTGTATAGATCCTGCGAGGACCCAGGGCATTCAGGATTTTCCTCCTCCTAAAGATGCCAAGGGGATTGCCCGTTTTGTGGGGATGGTGAATTTTTACAGTTGGTTCATTCCTAACGTGGCCGAGCTTGCGGCCCCGTTAAATGAGTTGCGTAAGAAAGGTGTTCCTTTTGTGTGGCGCCAAGCTCAGCAGACTGCCTTTGGTGCTCTCAAGGTGGCTAGCATGCAATTTCCTGTTCTGCGTATGCCTGATTTTAATAGAGAATTCTTACTTCAGACTGATGCCACCTCCTCCACCATTGCTGCTGTTCTTTCTCAGGAGTTTGATGGGGTCAGGCAGCCCATTGCTTTTGCTTCGAGGACGTTGTCTCACCAGGAAAAGAAAGCCTCTTCCATCTATGAGTGAAAGTGTCTGGCTGTTGTCTTTGGTACGGACAAGTTTCGGCGTTTCTTGGAACATGCTGAGTTCTTGCTAGAGACTGATAATGAGGCACTATCTTGGCTTCTTGCCCACCTCAGACAGCTTGGGAAAATTGGTCGCTGGGTGGTCAAAATTTCTGCTTTTAAGTTCCGAGTCCAACATCTTAGGGGTACCCAGAATGTCATCGCAGATGCTCTTTCCCGCATGTATCATGAGCTTGGGAAAATTGGTCGCTGGGTGGTCAAAATTTCTGCTTTTAAGTTCCGAGTCCAACATCTTAGGGGTACCCAGAATGTCATCGCAGATGCTCTTTCCCGCATGTATCATGAGCCCACTGATCCACCTACTGAGGCTGTCGCTCAGTCTGGTGCTATTCTTCTGGATTTTCCTCTGGCTTTTGACGACCTACTGTCCCATCAGCAAAAAGATCCTGATCTGTCAGTCATCTTAGGTGAGCTTCTAGAGGGAGGTGCCCACGCTCCTTATTTTCTGTCCAAAGGTGTACTCTGTTGCCGTCCTCGACAGAGGGGTGAATCCCGTGTAGTGCTGCCTAGTCATCTAGTACCGATGGTCTTTCAATATTTTCACTCTTCTCTTGTGAGCGGTCATCTTGGTATTCATAAGACCATCGCTAAGATTCGTAGGTATTTCATCTGGAATGGCATGGATTGGGATGTTGCTGGCAGAGTATGGGCTTGCCTCCTGTGCTCCCTCAGCAAGCCTAGTCAAAATGCTAAGTTAGGTATGTTATCTTCTGAGGTGGCCGAGCGTCCTTTTGAGAAAGTGTTCATAGACGCTTGCCTCCTGTGCTCCCTCAGCAAGCCTAGTCAAAATGCTAAGTTAGGTATGTTATCTTCTGAGGTGGCCGAGCGTCCTTTTGAGAAAGTGTTCATAGACTATGTGGGTCCTTTTCCCCGTAGCAAGTCAGGTTACTCCTACCTACTTGTTTGTGTGGATGCTTTCTCGAAGTTTGTTTGGCTTTTCCCACTTCGGAGTGCTACGGCTAAGCTCTTCATCCGTGCTCTCCAGTCCCAATTCTTCCAGCACTTTGGTGTGCCTTCTACTCTTGTTTCCAACAACGGTAGCCAGTTTATTTCACACGAATCAGGCAGGTATCAGGCATGTGACTACCTCTCCTTATTACCCATAGCCTTCTCATGCAGAGCGGTTCAACCGCAATCTTCGGTCTGCCCTTATTACTCTCCATGCTGAGAAGCAGAACACCTGGGATGAGAGTCTTTCTTGGCTCCAGCTTGCTTTCAATTCTTTCAAGCATGACAGTCACAATGCCACTCCCTTCGAAATTCTACATGACTACCCTCCTAACAACCCATTGTCCAACTTGTGGAGGCTAGAGGATCTTCTACCTACGCAAGGTGCCACTGACGTAGTTTCCACGTGGCGGGCTGCTCGGCTCAACCTGTTACGCGCTAGATAGAGAGTAAGGAGGAGGTATGATAAGGGTCATACTCCTAACCCTTTCCAGGTTGGAGATCTGGTTTTTTGTCAGGCTCACCCGGTCATTCGGGCACGGAACGAAGAGCTGCTATAAGTTGTGTTTTCGGTGGTCTGGTCCCCACCACAGATCGATAGGTTTTTGTCAGCGGTGACTGCTCTGCTGGTTGATCCCCAGTCAGGCAGGGTGTTCAGGAAAGCCCATGTGTCCCAGCTTAAGGCTTTCCGGGGAACAGTTGATCCAGGAGTTGGTGTAACTGGGGGGTTTCTTGGGGCAAAGAGATTGATCACCTCTGCGCTCTGGGTTGCTGTTTTGAGAGAGTCTCTTTCTCTCTTTTCTTGTTGGGCCCGACAGTCACGGTAGTTCGCTCCCTGTTCGAGGGGTTTCCCCCTCTTAGATTCTCTTTGGCGTCCTTGGAACACCACTCTTTGGAGGTCTCTTCTTCTGGTTGGTTCCCTGAGGTACCTAGTTTTCTCCTCTGCCTGGATGTGTTGAGGTTTTGCAGAGGGAGGTTGTACCGGGTTGTTTGGCTGCCTAAGATCGCTCTTACGCTGTCGATTTGTTTTTTTTTTTCGTGACCGTTGGCTCAGACTCTGTCGTTCCGTGATTCCAGCTCTCAGTCTGTCGGGTTGGCATGTCGTTTTGACCTGTCTGTTTCTACAACCGTACCTTCAACGATGACCGGCTCTGGGCTCTCTAATGTAAGTGTTCAATTTTTGTTATTTCAAAATACCTAGTCACCCTTTTGGTGAAAATATTTTTGTTTAAATAATAATAATCAGGCTTATTAGTTATTTTCAGTATGTTGTTAGATTGTTTGTCTTCTTTGTCTGGATCTTTGTTAACCTAGGTTCGAGCCATGTGCTCAATGTTGATTTTTATCTTTTATTTCTTTATTATATTTTGTTTTATGTTCAATGTTAGTTATATATAATTTTTACTAATCACTATCAGTTTGAGTTACCTTTTCACTATATTTCTGTTCTCTGTCAATTACCTATTCTACCTGTTTAATTTTGTTAATTCCTGTTTGTTCAACTTATAGTTTCTACCACCCTTTCAGGTTCTCTTTTGTATGTACACATTCAATTTTGTCTTTTCCTGTTTTGTTTTGCCGTTTCATATTTATTAGTTTGTATCTGTATTATTTTTGTTTTTGTATTTCTTTTTGTAATCTGCTGTGGTTTGAACTGTTCAGTCCAGGGTCCTTGAGTGGGACGTTGAACCCTCAGCCTGCTGTCCAGACGAAGTACTGCCATCTACTCTGTGCTAGCCTGGCCTAAGGACCATGTTATGAAGTCAAGTTGTTTTTGAATAATTTGAATTCGTGAGCTTTAAATATTTTATAAGTCTAAGATTTTCTGTTTGTATTGTTTAAATTATGGGATTGTTTATTTTGTTGATAGGCCAAGTGGTTAACTCTGTGTTATTTATTTCGTTATTTGTATTGTTTTATTGAAGTAAGTTTTTAATAAAACGGTACCGTGTTATATTTAAAAAAAAAAATTGTTTAGTTTTAAAATATTCACCAAAAGGGAATTACTTATTAATGTTTTACTTTTTTTAATTCAGAGCTGCCCAGGGATTCCGGCTTACTCCCTGGCTTCGGTGGAATCATGGGATGTAGGCTAAATTGCCGGTAATTTGTTTTGTTAAAATTTTTTTCTAAATTATTTATTGGAATTCTTTTAAAGTTGTTGTAGCTTTGTAATTCTGCAGATAGGCCTGTCGGTTATGTAAATTTTTGGTTTTTGTAGCTTTTGTTGTTTTTTTGCTATTCATGTTAATTTTGTGTTGCTTGTTGTTTTTTGAGTGTAATAATGAGATTGTGGCCTTCTGCCGGATTTTCTTAGTTATTAATTCATTCTTTTTTAAAATAAATGTTTTTTCACTCAGCTGCCGAGTTGTGATTTAACCCGACTGCCACCCGTGTTCCTATCGCCTGTCTGGTTTTGAGCCATCCCCCAGTACTTCCAGTTTTGGTGGGGGATGGGTCTCAGTTTCTCAATACCTAAAATAGTATGGATGGGTAAAATGGTATGGGCCCACTCTTCCAAGGGTTCAATAGTTCTATACTAGTGTTTTATCACCACTGTACTTGTTTGGGTGGGCACAAATAGAATCATCTGTAACTATGTTATAACTGTATATTTATGTTATACAACAGAATATCACCCATTCTTGATCCTAATGTTCCAGTTGAGCAGGCTGGTTTTCGCCCTGGCCAAAGTTGTTGTAACCAGATCCTGGCTCTGATATCAATTATTGAGAACGGGTTTGAAAACAAGCTAAAAACATCTGCAGCTTTTGTTGATCTCACAGCGGCTAATGACACAGTATGGAGGAAAGGTTTGTTATTAAAGTTGTACAGCCTCCTCCCTTTCCCTGTCTTTTGTGACTTCTAGAATCAATGCTTAGTGCCAGGCTAGTAAAATTTTATATACGTCGTGAAGAAAGCTCTTTTAGACAGCTGAAGGATGGTCTGCTACAGGGGTCCGTACTGGCTCCAATGTTATTTAATGTGTTTACTGCTGACATCCCAATCACCCAGTCAAGAAAGTTTATGTATGCAGATGATATTGCTTTAGCTTATCAACATAAGGACTTCACAGCTGCTGAATAAACACTCACAAACGATCTTGCAACCCTCGAATAATATTTTAGAATCTGGAAGCTGAATCCTAATCCATCTAAAACCGAAGTAGCCTGCTTCCACGTAAGTAAACTGGTTAATCAAAAATTAAACATCTTTCTAATTGGTGTAAAACTCCACCACAATGATCATTCACTGTACCTATGAGTAATGTTAGATCGATCGCTGAGGTTCAAAAGCCTTCAAAAAGCAGCAGCTAAAATTAAAAACAGGGCAAATGTACGTCATATTGCTGGACCAACTTGGGGAGCCAACGCACACGTCCTGCATACTACTGCTTTGTCACTGGTTTATTCAGCTGCTGAATACAGTGCTCCCGTTTGGCTAAATAGCGCACATACAAAAGTGATTGATGTCCAACTTAATAGAGCCATGAGAGCTATCAGTGGTACTCTCATGGCAACTCTACTACCTTGGCTCCTAGTGCTGTGCAATATAGCTCCTCCAGAAATAAGACGTCAGGAGGCACTGAGTAAAGAATTCAATAAGATCCTCATTACCCAGGATCTCCCTGTTAGAATGGTTGCTTAAAATCTCGAAACCCACCTATAAATACTGCTTTCCAGTTGAGCAGATAAAATTTCTCGCCCAATAGCTGGGCCAGCGTGGAACAGTTTTGATGGACAAAATAAGTTCCTTATTAACGAACAGTCAATACCTGTAGGTAGGATGAACCTCCTTCGTAGGGAGTGTACATTATTGAATCGGTTCCGAACTGGAATGGGCAGATGTAACTACTGGAAATACAAATGGGGATTGACAGTAGATCAGTCTTGTTATTTCAGGGTGTCTATTAAAAAAATGGACCGCATAGTTTTAGAGTGCCCCTTGCATTGTTTTACGGAGGGATTAGCTAGCATAAATAAAATCAGTGGGGCAGGTATAAAATAACTTGATGGATTGGATTTGTGACAGGAGATAATTTGTTATTTATTTATTTTAAATTTTTATTATAATGTAATGACTTTTGGACTTTTGTCTAAATATAAAACTCAGCTTTAACATAATTTTAAATACAAAAAAAATAATAACAAAAAAAGGTAGCCGATAAAAAACTATACGATATATATACCTAAAATGTGACACAAGCAAGCAGTATGCTATCATAACAGTTTCTAGATTGCTAGTCCTAAAGTGCATATAGGTTAAACATTAGTTTTCCACAAAATGTGTCTACTTGTGCTGTCCAAGTGAGTTTGCTTCTATTTCAATTCTAGTGGTTTAGTAGTTCGGTCTTTTAAACATTAAGGACTCGGTCATTTTGCTGGCGATACTATTTGGCCAATTGTATACTATAAAGGATAAGTTTTATAGCTTTTCCTTTTTAGTTAGTCCCATGCTTATAATAATTTTTAACCAAGGCAAAGGTTGGTTTATCATAGTTCCAACTTCACTTTTCTTGATTCATATTTAAAAAGCTGTTATCTTGTAAAAATCTACTAAGTTTATCATTGATTAGAACTTTCACCAGGTTGATCTGCCATATATTACATATTCTGCTAGTATTACAACTGTTGTAAAGCCAACTAACTAGAGTTAATTAACTACAAAAGTACATATCTACAATCTAAAGAAAGTAATCCGAAATTTACAATTATAACTTACCAATAATTTTACAAGCTATTCCGATAATAGGTACAGCAAGGAATTGTTTTTGCATCTTCCGTATGTTACTCGTTGGCATGTCCAGAATGTTCCCAAAATCTAAGAGTAATACACTATTAACTCCTGTATTTCTTTCTTGTAGACATACTGCGCGATACCATTCTCCATCTACATCTAGAAAGCAAAAAAAGTACTAAATAAACAAAAGCCTTGAATGACAAATATTACTGCATATAGGGTGTTTCTGACACAATTTTGAGACAATATTTTCCAGGTTTCAGAAGAACTGAATTTGTTCACCATGTATTTTTAAAGTTTAACTTTTGTCTGCCTGCTTTTTCTTTTCTTATTTGCAAACAAACCTTAAAGTTTCAACTTGATATTTACGTGGTTAATGCTATAGCCTATTTTTATTACTGCAAAAAATAATATTTTCTTGAAGATTAACTCTCCAGTGCACACGCCGCGGAGTGAGAGTCTGTATTTCTGAAAAATCAATATTATATAAAAACTCATTATTTATAATGGCTGTGGTTCCTAGTACCTTATCCCATATCATTAATAAATACAATAATTAGTTAAGAATAAACATGGTTGTACACTGCAAATGGTGCTACTAGACAATGTATTAGCGGACTTAGAGTCCGAACGTGTCACTCTGTGCTCTGGAATGTCGAGGCCACTCCAATGGTTTTTAGTAGTGGACTCTCAGTCTGTGGGCGTGAACTGGTGTCACAGTTTACTACACGTGTACTGGAGGGTTAACATTTTGGCAGATAATATTAAAAAGGATTCTTAAAACCATAGTTAATAATGGAAATCGATGTATTGAGATATGTGTTTCCCTTTGTATTGTCAAGACACCTGCTTAATTCAATTATAACAATCATAGCCACTAACTTCAAGGGCAGAAAATGTAATTTTAACATTTGAAATTTTACTTATATAATTCATGTTATCTTGTTATTCAAGCTGACATTGTTAGATAATAATTAATATCTACTCCACTTCTCTCTCT